>MU389840.1:0-61501 GCA_022578765.1 Xylaria sp. FL0933
TATAACTATATAAAAAATAATAAAATAATATAAAAATTAAATAGTTTTTTTTTTTAAATTTAATTTTAAAATATATTATATTAAAAAAAAAAAAATATTTAAGTAAATATATTTAGTTAACAAGATTAAAAAAAATTTAAAGTTTTAAAATAAAATATTTAAATATTATATTTTTAAAAAAATAAAAATTTAAAAATAAAAGCTGTTTTTAAAAATTTTATAAATATATAATTATAATAAGCTTATAATTTAAAAAAACTTATAAAATTATATAAACAAAAAAAAACTAATAAAAATAAATTAATATATAAAAAAAAAGCTTACTTATTAAAAATATTATAAAATAAATTTATTAAAAAGTTTTATAAATATTTTTTATATAAATATTAAAAAATAATTAAAATAGCTTAACAATTATAAAAAAAATATAATTTTTTAAAACTATAAAAAAAAATCGAGTCGATTATAAAAAAATATAATATTTATAATAAAGCTAAAGTTTTATAATATAAACTTTATAAATTATTATAATTAACGCAAATATTTAAACAAATATAATATATTATTATTTAAGATTTTATTATTAAATTATTATTATTAATTAATTTAGCTATAAAAATATAATATAATATAATATAAATTATTATAAATAAACTTATAAAATATAAATATTTTTTATTATTTAAAAAAAATATAATAGCAAAATAACTTATATATATTTTTGTTTGCTAATATTTAAATAAATATAAAATACCGAAAAAAATTATTTTCGATTAAAATAAACTTTTTATATTTAAATTTAAAACAAGCTTTTTTAAACAATTAAAAATTAAGCTTAAATTTTTAATAGCTTATTATTTATAAATAAATAAATAAACTAAACAATTTAACTAAACTTTTAAATAATATATTTAAAATTATATTAATTATTAATAAAATAATTAAATAAAATTATTATTAATAATATAAATTATTTATAATATATTAATAAATAAAAATATAAATATATTATTTTATAAAATAGTTTATAAATAATTAATTATTATTAAATAATAAAAATAAATAATAATAAAAACATTTATTATTTTTATAATAACACTATAAATATAAATTATTGCTATAAAAATTAAAATATTTTAAATAAATCTATAGTTATAACTTTAATTTTTTTAACAGCAAATATTATAATATTATAACAAAAAAAAATTAAAAGATTAATTTTTATAAAAAAAAATAAAATCTATTTATTATATTAAAAATAAAACGTAAATATAAAAATTTTTTAAATTAAAATAAAAAAACTAAGTAATAAATTAAATTTTAAAAAACTTAATTTTTTTAAAATTAAAAAAATTATTTTATTAATTAATTATAAACTATTATTACTAAAAAATATATAAATTTATTTTATTTTTTATATTTTATTGCTCGAATTAGCGCTAAAAAATATATTTATTAAAATATAACTTAAAGTAAAAACCGACTAAAATATTTATAAAATTAAAAAAATACTAAATTTTCGTTAAAATAGTAATAATATTAAATATCTCGTTAAATAAAAAAAATACTTACACGCTAATAATACTTAAAAACTTAGAAAATATTTAAAAACTACCGCAATTATTATAAATTAATTTTACTGCTAATACTTTAATTAGCTTAAACTAAAAATATAAAGTCGACTTTTTAATTAGCGTTTAACGCTATTTAATTTACTGCAAAAATAATTTTAAAACATTTATTTATTTTTTGCAACTAATTTTTTCTACGCGTATTACGCTTATTTTTTTTTTTTTTTATTTACTTTAGTTTATTTAACTCGTTTATATTATTAATATTATAAGCAATAGCTCGCAGTATTTTATTATACTATAATTTTTTTTATATTTAAAAATAATAACTTTTTACTTTTATTTTTTTTTTTTTTTTTATTACTAAATTAAATTTTTTTTTTAACTTAAAATAATAATAAGCTATTTTTTATAGTTATTTTAAGAAAAAACTTTATATATTATAGTTTAATTATTTAAATCGAACATAAAACGCATACTTTTAAAAGTCGGTAAAAAAAGTTTTATAAAAAAAATTACGACGTTTATAATATAAACACTTAAAAATTATAACAATAAGCTTATAAAAAAAAATATTATAAAAAAAACAAGCGTATTTAGCAGCTTTGCGCTAAAAAATAAATTTAAAAAAACGTTTTTTTATTTAATATAATATTATTATAAAAATATATATAAAAAAAAAAAAAAAAAACTTATTTTATTATTAAAACAATAATAAAAAAAAAAGAAAAATAATATTACGAAAAAAAATAGCCCGAAAAAAAACCAAGTATACGCTATATTTTTTATATTTATTTATTTTATTATCGCCGGTTGCACGCCCTGTTTATTATATATAAAAGTTTAATATAATTTTATCGCTTTAATTAATATTAATTTTATTAATTTAACTTAAATTAATGCTGTCAATATTAATTTTATCGGTTTTAAAATTAATATTATCGACAGCAACTTTATTAATTTTAAGCTGTTGCGCTAAAAACGGCTTATTTTTTATGTTTATATAATAATCATGATTTTTTATATTTAGTTATTTTTTTAGTTTCGCTTTTTAGCTATTAATTTAATTTTATACTTAGTTTTTTAAATATATAAAAATAGCTGCTATATTTAACGCGCACTTAGTATAATAATAAAAGTACCCGAAAACTTTTTTTATAGATTAATAACTATTAGTTTTATTATTACCTGCAAATTAAAAACCCCCGCGTATATTATATATATTTTATAAATATATATAAAGTCCGTAATAAAATATTTTAGCTAATTAAATTAGCTATTTTTTAAATATTTAATTTATTATTTATTTTATATAAAAATATATATTATTATATAAACAATTAATATATAATATTATATTATATATTATAGCCGGTATATTAGCTAATTTTTTGCTAGTATTTATATTTTTATTAATTATTTTAATATACTTTATTTTTTAAATTTAAAAAAAGTTAATAAAAATTTATAAAAATATAATAATAATTTATTGCTATAATTATAATGTTTTTATTTTATTAAAAAAAGCTATTATTTTAAGTTAAATAATAAAAATTTAATAATAAGTAATAACGTAAGCGTGTATTATAATAATAATATTATTAGTAAAACTATTATAAAGCTAATAAAAAAACTAAAAATATTACGGTATTAAAGCCGCGTTTAAAACAATAAAAAATTAATAAAATATTAAATAAATAATTTTAATATTTTTTATTAAAATTAAAAATATTAATACTAGGTTTAATTTAATTATAATTATTATTATTATAAAAATAACTTGTTAAATATAGTTTTAATAATATTACGCTAAGATAAACTAGTTTTAATAAAACTATATATTAAAAAAAATCCCGGAAAAAAGTTTATTAATTTATATTTATTTAAGTATAATTAGTTAAAAAGTTTAATTGTTTTTAATAATTAAAAAAAGCGCGTGTTTTTACACGCGTTTTTTTTTAGTTTTAAATACGCTATTTAATTATATAATATAAAATAATACGACTTTTATAGTTAAATAAGTTATAGTTTTTATTAAAATAAAAATTTAAACGAAAGTTTATAGCTTTTAAAATTATTAAATGTAAGGATTTTAAACGAAAATTTAACCGAGATTTAATTATATTAACTAGCAAGCGTTTTTTTTTAAGTTTTTTATTAAATTAAATTATAAAAATAAATTTTATAAACTAGTAGTTGTTTAAGGTTAATATTTTTAATAATAAGCTATAATTATATTTTTTCGGCTTTTATACTTTAATAATTTATTTTTTTTAATAAAAAACCAAGTTATTTTTTATAAAATAATTATTAAATTTATTAAAAATATCGCAGAGCTAATATATATATATTTTTTATTTTTTAAACTAAAAAGTTAAGTTAAAATATTTTTTTTTTTTATTTCGCTTTTTATTTTTTTATTTAACTAAGCTATTTTAGCTAATTAAACGCGTATAACTTATTAATATTTATTTATTATAACTTTTTATAAAATTATTATAAAATTTATTATATTATAATTAATTAATTAATTATTTAGTTAATTTTATTAAAGATTTTAAACTTAATAGCTAATATATAAATAAATTTAATTATATTTAATTTATAAAACTTTAGCCGAAAATTAAATAAATAATTTATTATATTTAAATTATATTATTAAAAGTAGTAAATAATATATTAAAAATTTAATTTTATTATAATTTATACCGGAGTTTTTATTTAGCTTATTTAAATTTTAAAAAATTTAACGGGCTAAACTTATTAATTATTTTTATAATATTTTTTATAATTTTTTAATAACTAGCTGCTAGCTTTATTTTATAATTAAATTAACTTAGATTTTTATAACGCCTAGTTTTATTAAAATAAAGCATTAAAGATTATAAAATTTATTTAAAATTTTTAGTATTTAAGCTAGTATTTAATAAACCACGTGATATAATAACAGCGCTTTTTAAAAAAATATTTATATTATTTTCTATATATAATATTAAAACAAAATATATATATATATATATATATTATTAATATTATTATTTTAATATTAAAAGTTAATAATTATTTAATATTAATTTATTATTATTTTTTTATATTTTTTTATTATAAATTTATTTATTATTTTATTATTTATATTTTATATATTTAAATTTTATTATAAAGTTTAAAATATTTATTTAATATAATTAATTTTTTATTAATATAACTTATAATTATATATTATTATTTTTTTTATTTATTATTATAGTTGCTTAAATAAGCGGTATATATTATAATATAAATATTTAACTTAATATTAAGTATAATATAAAACTTAAGTTTAAAAATTACTCCAAAATAATTTTTAAATATTATAAAAACCTAGTATATAATATAGTTTTACTTTAATTAAATATATTTTAGTAGAAAAAAGCAGCAGTAAATAAGCTAGTTTATTATTTTATATTTATAATAGCTCGCGTAAACTTACGTTTTAATAAAATTACTTTAAAATTAATAAAATTAATTTATTAATTAATATTAAAGCTTAATTAATAAAACATGTTTAATTTAATATATTTTTATATAATATTAATTATATTTATAATTATTTATTTTATATAGTAAATATAACTAGCGTTATTAATTTAATAAACGTTTATTTTATAAATAAATAAAAATAAAAAACTTTATTATTTTTTTTTATTTTTTTTTATAATATAATTTAAAATTTAAAAGCTTAATAATTGTTTTTATAATTATTATTATATTTACTAAAGTTAATAAAAAATAATAAGTTTAATTATTTATTTTAATTTATATGTTTAGTTCGGCGTAATATATTATTAATAAAATGTTTAAAAATATTATTTAATATTAACACGCGAAAACTATAAAGCTTATTAATTTTATTAATCGAGCGGCCGAAATATTAATTATATAAAATATAAATATTTTTATTTTTATTATAAATAGCAATAATAAAAATATCTTGTTTTATATTATTATTAATATAATTAAGTTTATTAGTATTAATAAATTAATTTTATTTTTTATAAATAATTTTTTAATAATATAGCGCCGTAAATATATTAAGGTTTAATTTTAGCCGACTAGATTTATAGATTTTTTTTTAAGTATTAATTTTTTAACGCTTGTTTTTAAAAAAATAAATGCAGCCGATTTTAATTTTAAAATTATTTTTTATACACTATTTATATTAAGGTTTATTAATATAGCTTTATTAGCTATTAAGTTTTTTATTTTAATATTTTTATTTATATTATTTTATTTTAAAAAAAAAACTAATATTAATATAAAAACTAAAAACTTATTTTATATATTTTCGCCTTTAAATTTTGCTAATATTAAATTATCGATAATTATATTATTAAGTTTAGTAGTTTTTTTTAATATTATAAAAAACAATAATTTTATATTTTTAATTTTTTTTATTATTTCGGGTATAATAAAGCTTAATAGTGCTAATAATAATTTAATAAACAAAAAAAATAGTTTTAAAACAATTAAACTTATTAAATATAATAATAAAAAAAAGCTATATATAATAAAACTTAATAATAAAAACAATATATTTTAAATTATTACGCGATAATTTAATTAAGCTATTATTATAAGCCGTAAAAAATAAATAAAAATTAAAAAAAAAAATAATAATATTATATACGTTTTTATATACGACTATTATTTAAATATAAAAAATTATTAATATAGTTTATAAAGTTTATTAATAAATTTTTATTTTATTTTTTTTTAACGTTTTTTTTTTTGTTTTTTTTTTTTATTTTTTTTTTTTATTTTTTTTCTTTACTTTTTATTTTTTATTTTTTTTAAAGTAGCGCAAAACAAATTATTTTATTTAATTAAATAATTAAATAATAAAACAAAAATTAATTTAAGCTTTACGTTATTTATTTTATTTTATATTAAATTTAAAAATTATTATATTATATAATATATTATTATTAACTTAAACTAGCGCTTATAAGTTTAAATAATTTTTATTAAATATAAATTATTAAGCTTAGCTTATTTTAAACTTTTTAAAATATTTATTATATAAAAATATAAGTGCTGCTAATTAAAGTTTTTATTAATAATTAATTTATTATAGATTTTTATATATATTTATATTATTTTATTTATTTTTAAAATTATTGTTTATATAATATATATTATTTTATTATAAAATTATCGCTTAATAAAAAATATAATTATTATTAGTATTTTTTTTATAAATACGTGCTAAAATTATAATATAATTATTATTTAACGTTTTTTATTTTTTTATTAAAATTTTTTATATTAAATATAATATATATAATTATAATTGCTTATATTAATAGTTGCGTTTATATTATATTTATTATTTAAATTAAAAATAATAATTTAGTTATAATTTTTTTATATAATAATAAGTTTAAATTTAATTTTATTATTATTTATAATAATGTTTTAAAATATTTAAAAAATAGCAAGCTGTTTTTTTAGCTTTTTTTTAGCCGTAATATTATTAATAAATTTAGGTTTTTTTTTATATTATAATTATTTATAGTTTAAGCATTAATTTTTTTAAAACTAATTATTTATAATTATATATATTAATATTAAATAAGTTTTATTGTTTTTTATTCCGCGTATTTTTATATAATATTATATTTAAGTTTATTTATATATATAAATCGGTAGCGTATTAATATTTAATGTTTAATATATAATTATAACTTTTTTTTAATTTATAGCTTAATAAATAATATCGATAATATATATAATTAATTAAGTAATAACTAGAATTTAGTTTTTTAAGCAAAAAATAATTAAATAAAATAAATTATAAATAATAAAAATAAAACAAAAGTTTTTTAATACTCGGTATTAAATAAATAAAAATATAAATAAATAATTTAATAATTAAATAAATAAATAAACAAGTTTTTTTATTATTGCTATAAATAATATTAGTAATAAAAATAATAATTAAATTAAAATATAAATAATATTAATATATATATACTTAAAATTTATATATTATTTATATAAATATTATTATTATTAATAATAATATAAAAAGTTTTTTTATATATTTTTTTTTTATTTTTATATTACGTTAAATTTTACTTTAATTTAATAATTATATAATAAGCTATAAAATATAAAACTTTTTAATATATTATAATATTTTATTTATATTAATTTATTATTTTTATTTAAAATATTAAAAGCTTTAGTTTTATTGTTTTATTTTTATTTAATTTTTTTTTTTTTTTAGCAAATAATATAATTTTAAATAATAATATAATAAATAATAATTAAGTTTAAAATAAGTTTACTTTAAACGTTATATTTAAATATTTTAAAGTTTTATTGCCGAGATTATTATTTTGTTTTTTTATTTATTTAATAAAAGTTTATTTAAATATTAATTATAATTTCTCGAGATATATAATACTTAATATTTATTAAATAATTATTATTATAACTTATTATTAAACCTGCACTTAATACTTTATTTAATTTATTATATATTTTTTATTTTTTTTATATATTTTTTATTAATTATTAATTTTTATATAAAATTACTAAGTTTTTTATATTTAATATTATTATTTTTTAATTATAGTTATAATAAAATATAAATTTTTTAAGTATTTAAAAATTTATTTTTTTAGTTTATATCGAATAATTATAACTAAAACTTTTGTTTATTTTAAACTTTTTTTAAGCTTTACCGGCTTTTTATTTATTTTTTTTTATTAAATAAAACTTAATAGTTTATACGATTTTTTTAACTTATATTAACTTAATTTATACTTTATTTTATTAATATTAAATTAACTTAAAAAAATATAATAAAATTATATTAAATTAATTTATTAATTTATTATATATACGCTATTATTTTTTATTTTATATATTTATTTATTTGTTTTTATTTTTTTATAATTTTTATATTAGTTAATATTAATAAAAATATAAATAAAGCAAATATTTTTCGTTTAATATAATATTATCTCGATTTATTTTACTAAAATATAAATTTTATAATAAAAAATCTTTTATAAAGCGGCTTATATATAATATATTAAATAAAGTATTAATTAAAATAAATTTATTATATAATTTTTTTTAAATTATTTATAAACTAATATATTTAATAAATATATTTTATAATTATTAAATATGTTTTTATTTTTAAGCACCCGGTTAAACTAATAAAAGTTATTTAATAAAATAATAAATTTTTTTTATATTTTTATAGCAAAAAATTAAAAACTACGCAAAAACTATTTTTATATAATTTATTATTTAAATTTATGTTTAGTTAATAAAAAATAATTAAAAAAAATATTAATAATATAAAAGTTTATATTAAAATTATTTATAAATTAATAGCTTTTAAGTTTAAATTAATTAATAATATAATATATTATATAATATTTTTAATTTTTGTTTATATAGCCGGCGTGTATATAATTATCGTAAAAAAAATAATATTATAATATATTTAATTAAACTTTAAAATAATATTAAGTATATTTAACGTTAAATTAGCCGTTTTTATATATATATTAAATTAGTATAATATATATTTGTTTTTTTTTCGGCTTAAATATATTATTAATATTATTTTAAATTATAATAAAAAATTTAATATAGATTTTTTAAAATATATTAATATTTTAATCGAGAATTTATAAATATTAAGTAATTTAATTATATATTTTTTAGTAATTTAAAAACTATATATTTTAAACTTTTTAAAACTTAAATTATTTTTTAAGATTAAACGTGTATATAATAATAAAGTTAATATTTTAAAAAAAAATTTAATTAAAAATAAAAAAATTAAACTTTTAATATTATAGCATATTTTTTTTTAAAAATAAAATAAAATATATAATTTTTTAAAATTAATTTATTATAAAATATATATAAAAAAAAATTTATATATTTATTATTAATTAACCTGCTGTGTTACCTTTAAGTAGCGCGGTTTTTTTATAAGTAGTTATTTATAAGTAAAACTGTATAAAAGCCAGGTAAAAACTTTATATATTATATTTTTTTTGTTTTAGCTGTTTTTTAACCGTGTATAAACTGGTTTTTATTAACTAGCTAGCTATAGAAAAGCAAGGTGGAGTAAAAAAAAAGTAGGACTAATAGACTTTTTTTTTAAAGGCCGTTATATTTTTTAGTTTTAGAGAAAAGCTAGGAAGGCTTTTTCTCGGTTGCAGGGGATTTTTAGCAAAGTTTTTTTAATCCTGCTGCGAGTTTTCTGCTTTTTTTTTTTTTCTCTTGTTTTTTTTTCCTTGGCGCCCTTTATTTAGGCTGCCTTATTATATATAATAATTCTACCGGTGTTTACTAGCTACTTTATAATAATTTTTGCAGACGTAGGTTTTTTGGTAGCTATATATAGGTTTTTATTATAAAGCAGCGTTTTATTTCTTAGTTTTTTAAACAAGGTTGCTTTTTTTTTTTTTAGTAGCTTATACTTAAGTATTATATGCTGTAGCGTTTTCTTGTTTTTTATGCACTTGTAAAAAAAGGTCGAAAAGTTTAATATTTTTTTTTTATATAAAAAAGCCTTAAGGCCGATTTTTTCGGTTTATATTTAGGTTATTATTACTGCTTTATGTTTTAGCAGGCCTTAATATTTTTTAAAGGCATTATTTTTGTTTAATTTTTACTCGGCTAAAGCTAAATAGCTGCGCTTTATTTTAATGTGTTTTTATTGGTTTTTTTATTTTTTTTAGAGAGCTTTCTTTAGCTTATATTTTTTTGATTATTTTTTTTACTAGCGGTTTATTTTCTTGCTTTAGTTTTTTTTTTTAAGGTGTTTTTTATTTTTTAAAAGCTTGCCTTTAGTTTATATTTTACTTTTTTTTTTTTTAGCAGCGCGTAGTAGCGCCGTTATTTTATTAATAGCTTGGCTAATAATTTTTTTATATGTTATATTATATATTTTGCTTTTACTAGCTATGGCTTTGCTGCTAAAGTATAGGTTAATTAGTAGAACTTTTACTTTAGTTTCTAGGTGTTTTGTTAAAGTAGCTTTAAAAGCTTTCGCCATTTTTTTTAAGCATTAGTTTTAGGTCGCCTTAAGAGCGCCGGCCACTTTTTGCGCTTTGTTTTTTTTAGTTAGCCTATGCTAGGTTGCGGCGCTATAAGCTAGAGTATTTTTAATTATTACTGCGTAAATTTATCTTGCTTTAGCTACGCTGCTGCTTTAAGTAAAGCTTTGCAGCTTAGTTACTGCGTATAATTAAATGCTTAGTTTTTTTTTAAGCTTTGCTAGGTATTTTTTTTATTTTATGTTTTTGTGGAACTAAACTTTTAAGAACTTTATGTTGTTTACTAAGTAAACTATAGCACCTAATAAATAAACTATTTAAGTAAAAGCTGTTCTGCTGCCGAAAAAGTATATTAGTTTACTTTTTTATGGCGTAAATTTTATGCTATATTTTACGGCTTAACTTTTACAAGTTTTTTATGCCGCTTTTAATATTTTATAGTTTTGCTTTATTTTTAAATTAATTATTAATAAATTAATATTATTAGCAAAACTAGCTATTATTAGCTTTAAGTACGCTGTTAAGTTATTATATAGCGTTAAAATATATAGCAGAAAAAGTAAAAACAATAATAGTAATTTTTATAGCACGCTTGCTTTTAACGTAATAAATAATAACGCTGTTTTATTAAAGCAAAGTCGCACTATTTTATTAAATATAAAAAAATAGATCTAGAAAATAACCTAGAAAAAATAGCTTTTTTGTTGCAAAATATATACTAGTTTTTTTTTGTTAACGGTATTAAAGGCTTTTATAATATTAAGTTATAATAGCGTAGCTGTGCTTTTTTTATTAATAGCTGTTTTAGCAGCCCTTGCTACTAGCTTGATTACTACGTTGGTCGACTTATTTTTTTTATTGCTTATTTAACCGCTGGGCAAAAAGCTTTTATTCTCGGCCATTTTTATTATACGGCAATAAAGCTTTTTTTTTAAAATTTTTTTAATTATATATATAAGCGCGATTAGTTTTTAGCCTCTAGTAGTTTTTTTAACTTTTTTAAGCTTGCCCGGCTTAAGAATAATAATAATTTTAGCTTGCTAAAACCTCGCCAGGTAATATTTTAATATAAAGCTAGCTATATATAATATTGTTAATTTTTTAGCTAAAGTTAATCCGCATGCTTTTAAAAAACTATTAAATAAAAAATTTTCGCCGAATGTTTTTTAAAAAGCTAAAAATTAAATTAATAATATTATATTTTCGGTTTTAGTTAATATATTTATTTTAAAGCGCTAATAGTTATTATATATTAAATCTTTAGCTAAAATATTAGTTAGGTTTACTAGCGGTACTAGAAAGAAATATTTTGCTAATAAGGTTGTTTTTTTTTTAAAAGTGTTAGCGACCGCAGGTTTTTTTTTTAATTTGCTTAGCAGTAAAATTGCTGCGATTTTTAAGGCTAATTTATATGCTAACTTAGCTTATTTAGCCAGGTTTTATAATAATTTTAAATTTTTAAACACTTTTACTAAAGCTTTTTTTTAGTTTTGTTTTTAAGCTTTAGTTATTTTTTTAGCAAGAGTTTGCTTTTTTTTTTTAAGCTTTAATTAAGCTGCAGTAATTTTTTTGCTTTTAAATTTTTTATATGATTTTTTAGCTTGCGTTTTTATTACTACGACCTTTAAAGACCACTAGGTGAGCGCTTAATAACTTTTCTCTAATATTTTTTTAAGCGTTATTTTATCTGCTATTTTTATTAGCTGCTTAATTAATAGATTAAAAGTTTTATTTAGTTTATTAGCTGTTCGCGAGGTATTAATTTCGGTAATAATTACTGTTGTTTTTATAGCTGCTTTTTTTTTATTGATCTTTAGCTAGTTTTATTTTTTTGCTTTACAGGTATATTTTTCCAGGTTTAGTCTTAATTTTATTATTATTTAAATAATTTTATAGTTAAATTTTAACTATTTTAAATTGCTTTAATATATTATAGCTAAATTATTAGATATTTATACTAAATTTATTATTAAGTTTTTCTAGCTTTTATAAGTTTTAGTTATTTTTTTAAAAAAAATATTTAATATTAAGTTTTATGCTGCTATAAATTTAAAAAACTTTTTTGCGCTTTTATTTTAGCGTTTTTTTAAGTCTTATAATAAATAATATAAGTTAAAGTTCTTTATTAATATATATTTACCTGCTAATTTATTTTTATTTTTAATAGTTTAAAATAAGCTGCGCTATTTTAATTTATTTTAATTAAGCGAATAAATTAATTATATAATTATTGCTAAATTATTTTTATTTATTATTGCGTACGCTTAGTTTTTTTTAAAGTTTTGCTTTAACGTTTTTGCCGCGATTTTTTTATTTATATATAATATAGCTTTTTCGGCCGATTATACCAAGCAATACTTGCAGGTTTTTAAGCAGTAAATATTATTATATTTATTAACTAAGGGTTTTTATATTATTAAATAGTTAAAACTATTTTTTTATAGCGCTTTTACTGCATTATTTTTTAATTTTGCGATATTTTAAAATATAATATTATAAGTTATTACGTAAATAAAAAAGTGTTTCTGCTTGCGCTGTTAGTTTGCTGTTTTTTTGCTAAAGATTTTATATTGTTAAGCTTCGCGAAAGTTAAAGCTAAAAATATTAATATTTTGCTGTTTAAAGCTATTTTATTAATAGCTGCCGATTTTTTAATATTTTAAAAGCTTTTAGGTCGTAATATATATATAGCTTTTGCTTTTTTTTTTTATTTTGTTTTTTTTTTGTATAATTTATTTTATATTATATAGTTGCTGTTATAGTTTATATATTTTTTTTTAGCCCTTGTTTTTTTTATAAAATATTTTTTTTTATTTTTTTAATGTTTAAAAGTAGCGCAGTATTTATATTTAGCGTTTTTTAAGCAAAATTTTATAATATACTTAAATTTATAATAATTATAGCACTATATAACCTTTAGCTTTTTTGTAAAAAGTTTATAATTAAATAGCTATGTTTTTTATATTAAGCCGTTGTTATAAATAGCCTTAGCTGCTGCAAGACTGTTTAAATATACTATAATAAAAGTAAATTTTGCTTTTATATTTTTTAGCATTATTTTTTTATACCGCGTAATTTTTAAGTGCTTACCGCGCAGCAGCTATAATAGTGTTTTATTAAAGTATATTTTTTAGATTTGCTTTGTAAGTACTTTTTTAATTATTACTGTAATTTTTTTGCTTTATATTTTCGCGTTTTTTTTAAAAGCTTTAGTGATTTATTTTTTATCGTTGGCTTTTTTAAGCATTATATTTTTAAATATAACTATAGTATTGCTGTTTTATAGCTTTTTAGCTATTATTATATTGCCTTTAGCTAAGGCTATATTTATAGCTTTAACAATGTTTACTAGCGTCCTTTTTTTTAGGTTATCTAGTTAGTTATTTATTTTAACTAAGATTTTTTTATTGTTTTTTATAGGCCCGGCTTTATTAGTATAACCTAGCTGCGTGGCCGCTGTTACTTGCGCTTAGCTTTTAGTTAAGTTTATTATTATTAGTATAAGCGCTTGTTTAAAGGCTTTTTGCAGAGCTTTGTCTAGGTTACGGCGTATAAGTGGTTGGTTTTTTTTATTGTTTTTTGCTGCTTTAGCTGTTTATTTTTCGTTGGTTAGTTCTGTGGCGATTACTATATATTTTTTCTTAATTTATTTTGTATAAATATTATAAATTATACGCAGCAGCTACGTTTTTTTTGCGTTTTTTTAAAAAGAGAGTTTTTTTTTTACTTTGCTATTTAGTGCTAGCTGTAGTATAAGTTCTAGCACTTTGTTTACGGTATTCTTTAAACCCGCGAGCTTTTTAGCGGTGCGTTTTCTATGAAAACGCTGCTAGGTCGCGGTTGTATTAACAGTGGGTTTTGGTTGCGCGTCCGTCGCGTTTTCGATAAATAAGTCGTTTATTACTATTGGTGAGATTCTTGCGTTGCCTGCTATCTACGGCATAAATGCGACTTTTTTGCTAGGTATAGTTTTTCTTTTTGAATTTAATAATCATAATTATTTAATGCTATTTTATGAGCTCGTAAAGTTATAGATAGATTTTCTTTTTTAGCTTTTTTTTTAATATTTCAAAAATTTATATAAAAAAACATAAGTAATAAAAAAATTATTTTATTAATATATTATCGTAGTATAATAAATAAAAAAGTTTTAAAATATATTAATATTTTTTAAATAAATTAAAAAAATATTAAGTAGTTATTTAATTTTAACTTAAAAAATATTATATTTTTTTTACGTTATAATAAATTTTATTAAAAAAATAATATTAATATTAAATATAAAAAATATAAATATATTTAAAAATTTAATTAATTTATTAGTTTTAAAATAAAAGTAAAAAAAAGTTTAATAAAAATAAAACTTTTTTAAAAACTTAATAAATAATATATAAATTATATAATTAAAAATAATATTATTTATATAAATAATATTAAATAAAATAATAATTAAATTATTATTAATTTAATTTTTATAAGTTATTAACTTTAAAAAATAATTAATTATATTAACGTTTTAATCGTAAAATAAATAAAAAATATATTTTTATTTTAAGCTTATTATTTTTATTAATTATAAATATTTATAAAAATTATTAAAAGTAAAATATTATATTTAAAAATAGTTTTTAAAATTATAAATATATTTTTTAACGCTAAAGATTTAAAATATTTAATATTAATAAAAAAACAATAAATTTTTAAAAATTTTATAAATAAGTATATATAAAATTAATATATTATTAAAAATATTAAAGCTTTATATAAAAAATAATATAAAAAATAATTAAATATTTTTAAAAATTTATAAATAAAGTAGTTTTAATATATTATAATAATATTTTAATATAATATAATTAGTAGTTATATTTACGAAAACTTGTTTATATTATTATTATTTAATATAAATATTTTTATATTTTATAATTAAAAATATTTAATATAATTAAAATTAATTTATAGTTTTTTTTTATATTATAATTATAATAAAAAGCTTAGTTATATAAAATATATTAATAAAAAAAAAAGCTTTAAGTATTCGAGTAAAATAATAGTTTATTAATATAAAAACTAAAAATAATAAAATTTAGCTTTTATTATTATAATTATTATTATTGCTTTATTTATATTTAAATATTAAAGTTATTATTTTATAATTATTTATAAAACTAATAATTTTTTTAAAGCTTATATATATAATATTATTTAAAATTTAAGTTAATTAATATATTATTAATATAGCGCTTAAAATTTTATTGTTTATATAATTGTTTATATAATTAAAAAAAAATAAATAAAAGCTAAGTTTATATTAAAAAAAAATTATTATCGATATTTTTTATTTAATTATTTTTATAATCGAACTAAATAATATTAATTATTATATATTATTTTAAAATTAATTAATTATATTATATAAGTTTATTATTTATAAGTTTACTGCTTAAATTATTTTTAATAGCAAAAATTATTAATTGTTTTACGCACGTTAAAATTTTTATTTACGCTAAAAAAAAAAATATATTAGCTAAGTTTTTATTATTAAATTAATTTAAAAAATAAACTAAAAAAAAAAAAATTAACGTATAATATAATTTTTAAATATTAAATATATAAAGTTAACTAAAAATTTTATATATTTTATAAACTATATTTTCGTAAATAAACGTAATATAATTTATTAAAACAATTATAATTATATATATTAATAACTTAATATTAAAATATAAATATTTAAGTTTTACGATTATAAATAATAAAAGTTTAAGTTTATAAAAATTATTATTTAATTTTAAAAGCAGCTAATTTATTTTATCGAAAACTTTAAATAATAAATTTTTATATTTTGTTTTTAATAATGCTGCAATATTTACTAGCGTTAATATATACGCGGCTATTAACTTAATATTTTATATTTTTATAAAAAGCTGTTTTTAAGCTTTATATTAAATATTATATTTAATTTATTGTCTCGCGTGATTTTTTAATTATATTTACTTTAATATAAATATTTTTAAAAAATAACTAATTAAAGTTTATTATATTTTTTAAAGCTTTAAAAATAAACTTTTTATTTTTAATTAAATATGCTAATATTTATATATATATTTATAATATAAACCGCGTGCTTATAAGCGTAAATAAAATAATTTTTAATAAATATAAAATTATATTTTAAAATAAAAATAAATATATAAAAAAGTTATTAAATATTAATAATATAATTATAACTAGTTAATTAATAAAATAATAGCTTTTATAATTTTAATTAATTAAGTTATAAAATATAAATTAAATTAATAAATATTATATTAAAATAGCTTAAAAAAATATTTATTTTAATATAAAATTATAATATTATTTTTTTATTAATTATTACTACTTTTTTTTTTAATTATTAAATTTTTTAAATAATTATATAATATTTTATATTTTTATATTAATTAATATTTATATTTATATATAATATTATATTTATTATTAATCGAAAAAATATTTGTTTTAAAAAAATTTTTTTTTTTATTTTTACTTAAAATTTAAAATTTATTATATACACAAGTTATAAAAACTATTTTAAATATTATTTTTATTTTTAATATTTTAATTTACAACATTTTTTTTAGTTATTATTTTATTTATTTTAAGTTTTTAATTATTTTATTTATTTAATAATTTAATTATAAGTTTATTTTTATATTTATATTATAATTAAACTTAATATTTATAAAGTTTAAAGCTTTATATTTAATATTATTTTCGTAAAAAAGCTTGTTTTTATATTTATTTTATGCTTAAATTTTTAGTTTATTAAATATTTTAAGCGCTGCAAGCTATTTTAAATTATTACGCACGCGTTAAAATAAACGGTTTTTTTTTTATTGTTTATTAAGTATTATCGCTGCTTGTTTTTATTAAAATGCTCGCTTAATAGCTTTATTAATCTTTATTTTTTAGTTACCACGTGTTAAAATTTTTTTTTATTTTTGCTAATATTATTTTTAAAATTATTGCTGCAAATAATAAAATCTAAGGTTAATATAATTAAAATAATTTATTATTAATAAATTTAAATAAAGTATTTTTAAGGCGAAATAATCGGTTATTTTTGCTGTATATATATAAATTAAAAGCTTTTAAATCGTGTTAAAAAATTTAAAAACAGCATTATTTTTTAAAAAATATTTTTTATTAATTTTATTTTTTTAATAAAACTATTAACAATTTTTATTTAATTATTATAAACAATTTATTTTTATTTATTAAAAAATAAACTTTAATTTATCGGTTTTTTTTAAAAATTAGTTTTTTATAATATTAATATATTATTATAGCTTTAGTCGCTTAAAATTAATAAATTATTAGTGCTATAAAATTATATATAATTTATATTATAAATTTTATATTTTTTTATATTATTATTTTTTTTATTTTATGATTATTTAAAAATAATTTAGTTATTATTAACCTTGATTTATTAAAAAAGCTTTAATAAGTTTTATTAGTTAATTTTTACTGTTCGGCTTAGTTATAGCTCGTAAAAATATATAATATATAAAAAATATATAACGTGGTTCACAAGCGAGTCGGACATCCATGCGAGTCGAACAGTTGGCTTGGCGTACCTCGTACGCTAAATTAATATATAAAGATACTTTCTCCACTTTTAAATATCTCAGCCAATAAAAATTCTAAAAATAAACAGAAATAAAATTTAAAATTAACTTTATTTAATATAGCTAAAAATATTTTTTTTCATTTTATTAAATGTTTTAAAGCTAAGTTATTTTAAGTTTAAAACTAAAGTTAAAAATATTAAAATAAATATATTTAAACAATTATAACTTAATTAATAATTTAATTAAAAATTGAAAAAAATCATATTATAATAATTCAATAAAGATAATTTAATAAAATAATTTTATTTAATTTTTCTAAGTTTTATTTAATTTATTAACCAAGGTATAAAAATATAGATTTTTTATATATACGCTAACTTTTTAACCCCTGGTTAATTTTATAAAAAAAATTCAAAATTTAAAAATAAAATTAAAAAAAAAAATTTAATTATATTAATTATATAAAACTAATTTTTTTAATTTTTTAAAAACTAGCTTATTTAGTTTAACAAAGGTATAAAAAAACGACCAAGATATTTTATAAAAAATTTTTACGTAGGTTTTAAAAATAGAATTTACTTACGTAAGCATTTTTTAAAAAAATTAAAAAAATTATATTTAAAAATAAAATAAATCAAAGTTTATAAAACATATTTTTTTTAAATTTTTAGCCCTTTCATTAGGCCGGGTATTTTAAAGTGGAGTAAATACCTTTATATATAAATTTAGCTTGCAAGGTACACCTAGAAAAGTGTCTAGCTCGCTTAAATGTCCGACTCGCTTATAAACCACGTTATATATAAATTAAAAGTTATTAATAAAAATTAATTTATTTATATTTAAATATTTTATTAATTTAAAATATATTTTTTTTAAAAGTTATAAAAAAGTTTATATAAAAAAACACTTAAAACTATTTTTAATCGAGATTTTAATATATAAAAATTTATTAAAAATTATTAAACAATAAATTATAAATAATTAAAGATATATTGCCCGGCTATTTTAGCTTTTTTTAGCTTTATTTATTACGTATATATTATTATAATATTTTATTACTTAAAACATAAATAAAACGCGGTATTAAATATAAGTTATTTAATAAAAAAAACAATTTAATATTATTATTATATAAATAAATAAAAAACCATTTTTAACGTTAATAAATAAATTAAGTGCTAAGTTAAAAAAGCTTAAAAAAATATATAATTATATATAACCTTAAAATATTTTTAAAAAATCGCTAAATTATTTATTTATTAATATTTATAATTAATAAAGTTTTTTAAATAACACTTAATTTAAATAATTATATTTTTTTTAATTATTATATAAGTTTTAATTAATTTAATTAAATTATTTTATTTAAACATAATATATTTTTAATTTAATAAAATATTAATAATATAAAAAACTAAAGATTTAAAAACAATTATTATTATAATTAAACAAGTTTAGCTAAGCTATAATATTAATAATAATAAATAAATAAAAATTAATAATAATTTAGTTTTTTTTAGTTTTTTTTTTAAATATATTTTTAAATATATTTTTTTTATTTTTTTTTAACTAACGTTTTATTTAATATTTTATAATTTATTTTAATTAATATTAATATTTTTTATAATTATTATTATATTTTTATTAAAAAGTTTGCTAATAGTTTTATTTTTTTTTAAATTATTTTTTTAATAAATGTTTTAAATTTTAAAGTTATATTAACTTTTAAACTTTATTAATATTTATTAATAATTATTATATTTACCGGTTATATTTTTTATAAATAATTATTTTTAATAATAAGTTTATTATTAATTATAAGTTTTTTAATAAAATATATAAGTATTATTATTTAGTTTAATAATAATTTATAATTTTTTTTGCTAATAAAAAAATATTAAGCTATTTTAAACTTATATATTATATTTTTTTTTTCGTAGTTTATTAATAATATTTAGTTTAATTATTTTAGTTAATTTATTAAACTTTTATTAAAAAAAATATTTTATATTTTTTTATTTTTTAATTTAATAATTTTTATTTATATATTTTTTAATTTATTTTTTTATTATTTTTTGTTTTTATATTTATTTATTATTTCACTTAATTTTATTTTTAAATAATTTTATTTATTTATATATTAAAATTTCTTTATTTATTTTCGGCTTTTTTATTACACTATATTTTAATATTTTATTTTATGTTTATATAAAATAATTTATTTTTTTCGCGTATTATCGTGAATATAATTTATATATTACCGCGTAAATTTAATTTAGTTTTATATTTTATAAATAAATAATTATTATTTTATTTTTTTATTAAAAGTTTATATTTTTTTTAATTTATTATTAATATTTTTAATATTATATAATATTATTTATTATTTATAATTTATTATTATATAACTACTTTAATTATTTTATATTATTATTAATATTTTTTAGTTTAATAATATTAACAGTAAAACTTAATATTAAAATATTTTATTATTAATATAAATATAATTTATTTTTATAATATTATTAATATATATAAAATTATTTAGTTTAGTTTTATTTATTTATTATATTTTTATATATTATTATTTTATTTTTTTATTGTTTAATTTATATAAATAATTATAATTTTTAATATATATTTTATATTAAATAAATATAGCTTATATTATTTCTGGTTTTTAGTTTTAATAATATTATTATAAAACTTTTAATTAATTTAAACATTATTTTTTTAAATAATAAAAAAATTAATTTTAATAGTGTTAAATTTTATTTTTATATTATTAATTATAATATTATTTTTTTTTTATTTTTTTTTTTTGTTTTTTTTTATTTAATTTTTTTTTTTTATATTTAATACTTAACTTATGTTAATAAGCTAGCTATTTTTATAAATTTTATTTATTTTAGTTTAATAATTGCTAGAAATTAATAAAATAATTGAATTTTTTAGTAATAATAATATATTTAGTTTTATTATATTTAAAAAGCGACCGTTTAACGCAAAAAATATTTACTTAAGTGCGTTAACTTTTAAAAATATATTTTTATTATTGTTTATTTTTTTTATATAGTTTAAAAGTTTTAATTAATATATTAAACAAAAAAAAATAAATTAAAACTAATTAAGCTATTAAATTAACTAAATAATTTTAATAAAAAGTTTTCGGCGAAAAACTATTATAAAACTAATATTTAAAATATTATTAAATAATATTATTTATATTTTATATATATTAAAAGCTATTTTAACAAAAGTAAACATTTTAAATTTAATATATAATTAATTTATAAATTATTTTTTTAATTATTATTATTATTTAAATTTTTAAATAAAAAAATTAAATTTAATAGTTTATAAAGCTTATATTTAAAAATTATAATTTAGCTTATAAAATATATTTTTAAAATTAATTTTAAAAACTATAATAATTAAATATATATTAAATCGATAAATTTTATTATAATTAATAAATTTATATTTTATTATTAATATATCGATAACGAAAATAAAATAAAATAATAAATTTAAACTTTTTTTTTTATTTAATAAAAATAATATAAAACATTGATTTTAAATCGGTCGGCTTAAAAATAATTATTATTAAAAAAACTAAAGGATTAGCTTTAATTAATAAAAATAATATTAAAAAATAATTTTAAAGCGTTATATTAATAAAATTATTAAAATTTATTAAAATATTCTCGAAAAAAAACTAAAATAATATTTATATTATTAAATTATTAATTTTATTACTATTAAATTTATTATTTTAAGATTAAAACAGCGTTAAATTTATTTTATTTAATATTTTTTATAATAGTTTTCGCGAAAACAGCAACTATTTTAATATTTAGTTTAATAAAAGTTTAAATATATATATATTTAATTATAATATAATTTTAAATTTTATAAATAATAAAATTATTAATAAATTAAAATTAAACTTTATAATTTTATAAACTTTTTTTATAAATATAAATAAATATATTATTATAATAATATATATATATAAAAATAAAGCGGATATAACGTTTATAATTATTAATAAAATATTTAAAAAAATATTTAACGTTTATTTTATATTTTTTTTTAGTTTTATTAAAATAAATATAAAAAAAACTTTATATTATTGTTTTAAAAAACAATAAAGTTTTTTTTAAACTTTTTAATAAAAGTATTATTTATATAACGTTAATTTTAAACTTATAAAAATTTAAATATTTATATATATATAATAAATATATAAATTAATTATTAAATATTTTAAAATTATATACTTAGTTTTTTAAAATATATATTATTAAAAATTATAATTTAATTAAATTAAAATATTTAATAAAAAATATTATATTATTTAAAGCTTTTAAAAAACAGCTAGCTTTTTATAAAAATTTAGCTTTACTATTTAAAATATTATAAAAAATGTTTAATTTTTACTTTAAGCTTATTATATTATTATTTAAAAATAATAATAAAAATTTTGCTTAAAATAATAAACTTTATAATTTAGTTATATAGCTAAAATAAAATTTAAAATATTTTTAAAAACTAGTGCGATTTTTTATAAAAAATATTATAAAATTTTTAAAAAAAATATTAATAATATTAATTTTAACTTTTTAAATAAAATATAAGCGAGATTATTTATAAATTATATATTTTAAAAAATTAAAAATATATATTTTATATATAAAAGTTTTATTAAATAATTAATAAATATTATTAATAAAAAAATATTAGCTTTTAAAAAAGTTTTAACGAAAAAAATTAAAGCGGTTATATATTTATATTAATTTTTATTAACCGTGTTAAAAATTAAAACTAAAAATAATATAAAAAAGCTATACGTAAAATGTTTTAATTTTTTATTTTTTAAACTTAAAATAAGCTGCGCTGTTTTTATAGCTAATATTTTTAAAAAAAACAAAGTAAATATTTTTTTTTATAGTTTAAAAAAACTAATTAAGTTTTTTTTAATATTTTTTATTAGCTTAAAAAAATAAAAATATTTTAAGTTATTTTATTAAATTTATAATATAAAGTTTTTTTAATATAATTTTAAACTTATACTTTTAATAAAAAAAATATAATATTATTAAAAATTATTTATTTTAATTTAATAATTTTTATATATAAAATAAAAAAAATAAACAAAAATTTAATAAAATATATTAAGTTTTTTTCCGTTTAATAAAAAATAAAAGCTTTAAAAAGCTTACGCATGCTTATAATAACTTAAACAAAAATTAAAAAAAAACAATATAAAAGTTTAAAAATATTTTATTTAAAATATATACTATTAATAAATATTAAAAATATAAAAAAACTTATTTAACCTTTGCTATTATTATAATTATTTTAAAATATTATTTTAATTATTAAATAATATATATATTTTTTATTAATTTATTAATAAATATATTATTTAAAAAATATAAAAATTTTTATAAATTATATAAATTTATTTTTATTAATATATAATAAATATTTTATATTTATAATATTTTTTTAAAAATTAAAAAAAGTTTAACATTGTTTATAAAAAATAAAAAACTTAAATTATAAAATATAAATAAAGATATTTTTATATAATTTTTTTTTTAAAGCTTTTATATAGCTTTATTATAAAATATAATTTACGTTTTTACGCAAAAAAAAACCTTTATTTATATTTTTTTTATATCGATATTTTTAAATAATATTATAAAAATCTAAAAGCTTATTTTTTTTTAAAGCATATTATTAATATAGTTTTTTAAAATTACGTTTTAAATTTTATTTTTAATTAAAAAGCTAAAGCTAAGCTAAAAAATATATATAAATAAATTTTATATAAAATAAAACTTATATTTATTATATTTATTACGCTTATAAAATAATTGTTTATAAAATTAATTAATTTTAATATAATTATTATAAATAAATATATTAAAACGTTTAAAATAATAATAATAATAAGCGTTATAAATTTTTTAAACTTTATAGTAATAATTTTACTTAAAAATATAAAACAGTTTTAGCTTATTAATTTTTTTTTTACGAGTTTTTATTTTTATTTTAAACGTAAATTTAATTTTTACTACTATATTATATTATAAATAATAATAAAATTAATAATAAACTTTAAATATATTATTATTAATATAATAAACTTAGCGAAATAATAAATAATATTTTATATAATAATAATATAATTTTTTAAAATATAAACGCCGGGTTATAAGTTAATATTATTTAAAGCTTAATATAAATAATTATTAACGCTTTATAAATTATATTAAAAAGTTAATACTTTATTAATATTAAAAATATTATATTTATAAAAGTTAAAACTTTATATATTTTTAAAGCTTATTTTTAAGCTGTTTTTAAAACTATTAAAAATTTTTTATTTTTTAATAAATTTATAAAAAAAAAAAATAAACCTAAAATAATATTATTAGTTTTATATTATATAGCATTTATAATTAATTTTATAAATTATTTAAATATATAGTTTAAAAATAATAATTAAATAAAGCGTAAAATATTAATTATAATTAGTAATTTTTGCTAAAACTAAAAAACTATAATAATATTAATATTTATTTTTTATATAAATAAAATTAAATTTATTAATAATTTTAATTATAAAACTATAATTTTTATTAAATTAAAATATATTAAAGTTTTATTTTAAGATTTTAAATTATTTAATAAAAATATTAAAGATTTTTATATTAATATATAAACAAGATTTTTATATTATATAAATAATTATTTTTAAAAAAAACTAAGAGCTAAAATAGCTTAAGACTTTTATTATTTTATTTATTATAATTTTTACGAGATATTAAAGTAATATAATATAAAAACCGAAAAAAATAAATATATTTTATAATATAAAAAATATTATTAAGTTAAACATTTATATTTAGCTTGTTTTAAAATTATTTATAAGATTTACCGCGGTAATTATAAAGCGAGCAAATATTAATAAAAAAACTAAAATAAAAACTGTTTTAAATATAAAAAACTTAAATATATTAAAGCTAATTATTATAAGCTAAATATATAAAATAATATAAAAATTTATTATGCTTATAAAAACTTAAAATATATAAAAGCCGAATATTTTAAGCTAAATATATAACGTAATAAAATTATAAATATAAGTTATTATAATTATAGCGTTAAAAATCACGTTAAAGCAAATTATTTTATTTTACGAGCAATATTTTATTAATATTATTATAACCACGGTTATTAAACTATAAATTATTTAACGTAATTATATTAAAAATATATTAAATAAAATATATACTTGCGTAAGTTTTAATAATTAAATATAAATAACTATTAAAAATTATTTACTTAAAAATATACAGCGTTTAATATATTTTATTAATATATTAAAAACGTTTATTAAATATAAAATATTTACTTTTAGTTTTTTTATAAATATTTTCGGCTATATTAAATCTTAAAATTAATTATTTTATTAATAATTATATTTTATAAAAAATTTTAAGCAATAAATTAAAAGCAGCAAATAATTATTATAATTAAG
The DNA here is from genome assembly GCA_022578765.1 of Xylaria sp. FL0933. NCBI lineage: Eukaryota > Fungi > Ascomycota > Sordariomycetes > Xylariales > Xylariaceae > Xylaria > Xylaria sp. FL0933. The sequence continues at coordinate 25,817 of MU389840.1, forward strand.
CGTTAAATTAAAATTATTTTATAATTAAACGCAAAAAAATAATAATATATTTTATAATAAGTGTTTAAACTTATATTAAAAATATTTAAATAAATTAATTATTTAATAAAATTTTTATTTTAAATTTTTTAAACATTATATTATTAATTTATTATTAATAAATAAATACGTTAAATAATTTTTAAAGCTTTTTAATAACTATATTAAATATATTTAAGCTTTAATATATTTATTATAATAAAATATAATAAAAAAATATTTTATTAATAAAATTATTTAATTTTAACGTTATATTTATCGACAGCTAAAAAAATATACGTTTAAAAAAATTTATTTTATAATTTAAGCTTATATATAATATTTTTTAAGTTAACTACTTTAATAAATGCGGACTTATTAATAAAATTAAAATTTTTTTATAACAAAATTTATTTAATATTTTTTATAATATTTAAAAAAATAATTAAAAAAAGTTTATTTAAGCTTTATTTTAATATTATAGCAAAATTAAGTTTAAAAATAAAATTTATACTTATAAAAATAAAGTTTATAAAAAATAATTTTTTTATAAAAAAAAAATTAATTTTTTAAAAAAATAATTATATTTATAATAAATTTAATAATAGTTTATTTTATTATATTAATATTATATAAATAAACATTAAATATTTAATAAATATTTTTTTTAGTTATAAATAATATAAATAAATAAAAAGCTATAATTAAAACTTTTAGTTAATATATAATTAAAAATAAATTTAAAAGCGCGCACGATTTAATTATTATAATTATTATTGTCGAGGTTTTTAATAAAAACTATAATTTAATTTAAGTTATTTATATAATTTTAATAAAATTAGCTTTTATAAAAGCCGTTAAATTTTAAGCTTTTTATTATATATATAGTTTAAAATAAATTTATAGCTTAAAATTATATTTTTTATAATTTCTTTAAAACTTAGCAGAAAAAATTATTATATATCGTAAAAATATATATATTAACTTATTTAAAAATTTTAATAAATTATAAAAAATATAAAAAATAATAAGTATATAAATATAAAATTATTAAATATATTGTTATATTAAACAATATAAAGTTTATATAAAATATTATATTAATAAATAAGTCGAGAGTTTAAAAAAATATTTTTTTAAATAAAACGTTTTTATATTATAAAAAATTATTAGCTGTATTAAGCTTTAAATAATTATTTTCGCGTGTTATTAAAACTATATTATTATTTTATTAAGATAAAATAAAAAAAAACTTTTAAACATTTTTATTTAATTAATTTATTTTAAATATACGTAATAATAATATTAATTATAAATATATTATAATAATATAAAATTAAGCAAAATAGCTAATTTATAATATTTAAACTTTTAAGTTTATTTTTTTTATACGCGCTTATTTTTATTTTTTTTTATTTATAATATAATATAATTATTAATAAAATATAAATAAAGCGTAATATTTTTATTTTATTTTATTTTTTTTAGCTTAATTATTCTCGTTATAATTATAAGCTTATATAAGCTTTATATTAGCTAATAATATTTATTTTTAAATATAAATAAATATTAAACTATAAAATATATTTAAATAATTACTAGCTAAATATATAAATATAATATTATAAATTATTATATATAAAAATAAAAATTTAAAATATAATAATAATTATTTTTTTTAAATAAATAATATTATTTTAAATTAAAAATTATCTCGATAATTATTTACTATTTATTTTATTAAAAATAATATATAAAATTGCTATATTATATGTGTTTAATAATAGCTTTTTATTTTATTATAAAATAAAAAATTTATAGCTTAAATAATTAAAAAATAAAAAAAAGTTTATTATTAAATTTAAATTAAATATTTATTTATTAAAATAAAAAACTTTTAAATATAAACTTAATTTATATTTTATAAATTTTTAAACTAAACTATTTATTTAAGTTTATAAAAAATATAATAATTAATTTTTTTTTTTTTAAATATAATCGTATATATAATAAATAATAAATATATAAAAAAATAAACAAGTAATAAAAAAAACGCTATTTAAAAAATAATAACTAGTTAAAAAAATGCTTAAGTTATTATTGTTTTATATTATATATAAAAAAATATTAGTTTTTTTAACGGTTTTAATATTTAATAATATTTTCGGTTATATTTTTTTTTATTTTATAAACTTTAATAATAAAAAAATAATTTATTTTATAATTATATTTTTTTTTTACTTAAAGTAAAATAAATTATTTAATATAACAAAAATTATTTTAAAATATTAATTTAAAATAAAACTTAATAATTTATATATAAAAAAAAAGCATAGTTTTAATATTTATAAAAACTTATAGTTTAAGCGATTTAAATATAGCTAAACTTATTATTTATAAAAATATAATAATTATAAAATAAGTATAATAATAAATATATATTTTACGCAATAAAAATATTAATTATAATAATAACGTTTATATTATTATAAAAAAATAAATTATATTATTAATAATTATTATTTATAAAAATTATTAATAAAACGTTTTATAGTGTTATATATTAATATATTTAAAGTTTATAATAATTGCGTTAATAGCTAGTTAATTTTTTATATAATTAGTTTTTTTAAATTAAAATTTATAAAAAATATTTATAAATTATTATAAAAATATATAATTAAACCTAAAATAATTAATATTATTTTATAAATAATAAAGCGAAAAAATAAAAAAATAAAATAAATATATAGTTATATATAAGCTGCGTTGTTTAATTAAAAGTTAATAAATTTTATATATTTATTAAAATAAACGTATAAAAAATCTTAAAAAAAAAATAAACTATATAATATTAAATAAAATAATTTAATAATAAAAATAAACCCGCGGTTTATAATATATATAAAAAATTAAAAAATAATTAAATTATATTTATATATAATTATTATTAATAAAACACGCTAAAAAAATATTTTAATTTAAAACTTAAAAATAAATTAACTTAGTAAATATAATTATATAATCTTTATATATAAAAGTTTTATTAACTTAAACTTTTATTATAAAAAAATTTATTTAATATATTATAAAATTTAATTTTATATTTATATAAAAAATTATATAATTTATAAAGCTTTATATAAATAAACTTTTATTAACACGTAGTTTTTTAAATAACACTTAATAAAATAATTATTTTTTTATTAAAACTAAAAAAATAAATATTAAAGTTATTTTATTTTATATTTTTTTTTTTAATAATTTTATTTTATTTATTTTTAATTACTTTATATTTTTATATTTAATATTTATTTAAAATAAATTATATTATTTAATTATTAACTATATTTTTTTTTTATTAAATTAAAATATTAATAATAATTAAATATTAATTATTATTTTTTTTATTTATTATAGCTAAATTATATAATTTTTATTTTTTTAAATATATTATTATTTTTATTATTATATTATTTTATTATTAAGCTTTTTTTATTAATAATTATTAATTATTTATAATAAAAACTTTTATAAACTTATTAATAAATTAAAAACTTTCGGCAAAATTAATATTTTTTAATAAAAATAATAATATTTACGCCGAGCTATTTAATATATACTTTATTTTTTAATATTTATTTTAAAATTTAATTTATAAATATTTAAGCGGTTAAAAAAAACAGTAAAATAATATTAAATTTATTAAGCCCGATAATTTTAAATACTTATATAATAATAAAACATTAAAAGCTTTAAATAATATTATTTTAATTATTATTATTTTTTTTAAAAAGTTTTAAAATATATTAAGTATTTATAAAACTTTATAAATAAAAAAATAAAATCAAAAAATTATTATTTTTTAATAATATTATATTATTTTAAATTATATTATTATTAAAGTTGTCGATAATTTTAACGCTAATAAAAGTTTAATAATTAATATTTTGCTTAATAAAAAAAAATATATTACTTTTATTTTTTTTAAATATTTTATTTTATATAAAATAAAATAAAATTTTTATTATTAATTATTACTATTATAATTATTTATTGTTTTATAATATTAATATAATTAAACTTTTATTTATTAATTATTTAATAGTATATATAATTATTTTTACCGAGATTTTTTTTAATTATTTTAATAATTTTAAAAAAACTTATAAAAATAAAATAAATTTTATATTTGCTTAAAAGTTTTATAAAAAAATTAAAATTTTATATTTTTATTTTTTAAATTATAATAATTAAATATAGCGCGATATTATTAACTTTAAAAATAATATTAACGTAATATATATAAAAATAAAAGCAATTTTTTTATAAAAAACTAAAAAAACGTTAGCTTAAATTAATTTTAAAGATTTTATTAATAATATAGCTGTTTGTTTTATTTTTAAAGCTATATAAACAATTAAAAAAAAAACAGCTAATAAGTTGTTTAAAGTAATATAATATTTTATTATTAGCAATAAAAAACTTATTAGCTTTAAAAACAAAAAAAAAACACGCGTTTTAATAAAATATTAATTATTAATAAAAATAATCTAAATATTTATAAAAACTAAAACGTTTTTTAATAGTGCTATAATTATTAATTTAATATATTTTTAATTTTATATTGCTTTTATTTTTTTTTGTTTTATAAAAACTATAATTTATTAATATATTATTTTATTTATATTGCCGATTTTATAGTTTACGTAAAAAAAAAATAATATATAGCTAAATATTAATATATTATTTATTTTAGCTTAATTTTTAAAATTTAAATTTTTTTTAATTAATAATAATAAAATATTATATAAAAGCTTATATTAATTTTTAAATAATTATTTTAATTATTTAAGCAGTAAATAATAAAATAACTAGATTTTTATTAAATAATTTTTTTATAAAATAATTAATAATTAATAAAATATATTTAGTTATAAGTTTTATTTGTTTTAAAATAAATAATATTTTAGTTATTAAAACTACTGCTAATTTTAATATTAAAATAAAAATAGCTACGTTTTAAAATAATATTAAATAAATTATAAAAAATATTAAAGCTATATATTTAAATATTATTTTTTATAAATAACACAAGAAAAATTTTAATAAGTAGTTTTAAATATATAAAAATTAATAAAAAAACTTTTAAAACTAAAGGTTAAATAGTTAAGCTATATATATATTATTATTTATTATTAAAAATAATATTAATAAATAGCTTATATTATTTAAACTTTTATAAAAAGCGATAAAAAATTAATAATATTATATTAATTTAAATATTTTATAGTTTAATTAAAAAATTAAAAAATTTAAAATTTAGCAAAAAAAAATTCTAGAAAATATTAAAAATTATTATATTCGAGGTCGTAATAATAATTTAAAAAATATTATTAAACAGCGCTTAATAATAATAATTAAAAAATATAATATTTTTTATTTTTTTTTATATATTTTAATTTTAGTTTTAAATATATTAATATAAATTAAATTATTTTTTTTTTTAAACTTTTAACTGCTAATATAATTAATATAAACTAAAATATTATTATAAATAATAATAATATTATTTTTAATTTTAATTAAAATGCTTGCGATTATAAAAAAATTGCTAATAATTTTTTTATTTTTTGCGTTAATAATTATATTTATTAATTATTAAATAAAAAATTTAAAAATAATAACTTTTAAAGCTTTAGTTTTTTATTTATCGACGATATTAAAATTTTAAAATTATAATAATATATGAAAAAATTAACCGAGGTTTATTATATTTATTACTATTATTATTTTTTAAATTTTTTATTAATATTTATTAATTAAATAAAAGTTTAATTAAAAATTAATAATATTATATTTAGTTTAACAAATAATAAAAAAATATAAAAAAAATAGCACTTAAATATATTATTAATTAACTTAAAAAAAATATATTTATTTATTATAATATTATTAAAACTATAAACCCGCGCGATATTTAAAAAATATAGCAAAATTATTAATATATTATTATTATTTAATATAAATTTAGCTTTATTATATTATTAGTTTTAAGCTATATAATAATTTTTATTATTTTTATAATAATATAATTTATTTAATTATAATTAATTTTATTTTAATGAAAAATTAATAAAAAATATATTAAAACTTTTTTTAATAATAAAACCGTATATATTATTAAAAAAAATATTTAATTTTTTAAACTATATATTAATATAAGCAAAACTATTATTTTATAAAAATTTAAATATTAATATTTTTTAATATTAATATTTTTAAATTATTGTTTTATTATTAAATAAAATATTAATTATATAATAAATTATTATTAGTTTTAAATATATATTTATTTTAAAAATATTACACGGCTATATTATTAAACAAAAATTATATAAATTAAAACTTTAATATAAAGTTATTATTATTAAAATAATAATTAATTATTTTATAATATTAACTTAATATAATAATAAATTAACCTAGTAAATATAGTTATATTTAAATATTTAAAATTTTTTAGTAATAATAAATTATTATAAAAATTATAAGTGTTAATATTAAAATAAATTATTAATTTATTTTATTATTTTTAATATAAAGTTATAAAAATATTATTTATATTAAACTTTAAAAAAAACTAATAACGTTTTATATAATTATATTTTTTAGCGTTATAAATATAAAGTTATATTTTAAAAGCTTTTAAATAAAAAATACTTAAAATTATTTTAATTTTTAACTTATTAGCTTAACGTTAAAAAAAAAGTTTTAAATAGTCGAAAATATTATATATTAAAATTAATTAATTTTTAGTAGATTATAATTATTTTTTAGTTTATAAAAAATTAATATAATTATAATATAATAATTTATTATTAAATTATTTTTTTTAGTTTTATAATTATATTAAAAAATAATTATATAATAATATTATATTATATTATTATTTTATTAGCTTTTTTATTTATTTTTTAAGAAATTTATAAAATAAAAAAAAATATAAAATTAAAAAACAAAAAAATATATATAATAAAAAAAAACAATATATAAATATCGCAAAAAAAATTAAAAAATATTAATTTATAAAGTTTTAATAACTTTAACTACTAAATTAAATTAAGCTAAATTATTTAAAATATAATTATTAAAATATTTTTATTAATTTTATCGGCTTAAAATATAATATTTTATTAATATAAATAATAAACAAGCTTTTTTTATTTTATAAAATAAATAAACTAATATTAATTTTATTATATATTAACGTAAAACTTAATTTAATTAATATAAAAAATAATTTAAAATTAAGCTTTTATTATTAATTATTAAATAATAATTATATATTTTAAATGTTCGACATTTTTTATTTATTATTTATTATTTTATTTTTTTTAACTAATATATTTAATAACTTAACAATAAATTAATTTTTTTTTAAACTAGTTTTTAAATATTATAATATTTAAATATAAATATAATTAAAAAACTAAATTATTAATTAAGTTAAACTTTATTATACTTAAGCTTGTTTATTAAGTTTATAATAAAATTTTAAATTAAGCTTAGGTTAATATTTTTATAAAAAAAATAAGCAGCTAATATAAAAAATAATAAAAAAATATTTCGGTAAATATAATATATTTACTTAGTTTTAATTTTTTTTAATATAAGCTAGTTTTTATTTTTGTTTTTTTTTTGCTTAAGTTATCTCGCGTTTTTTATTTTTAAATATAAAGGTTTTATTTAGCCAATTATAAGTTTTTTTAAGCGTTATAAACATATAAAATATAATAAATATTTTATTTATATTGTTTTATTTATTTTTTAATTTTTTAAAATATTTTTTATTAAAAATAAAAAATAAATAAATAAACGTTAAATAAAAAAAAACAAAAAAATATTAATATTAAAATAATAAAATAATAAAATAATATATATAAAAATTAAATAATATATATAATAAACTTTAATAATTTATAATAATAAATTAAAATATTTATAAAATATTATTTTTAATATATATATAATTTTTTTATATAATTTTTGCTATAATATTTTTTTATTATAATTTAATAAATTAAACTTTATTAAAAACTATAAATATAAAGTTTATTATAGTTTAATTATTTTATGTTATATATTTGCTTGTTTTACTTAAAATAGTTTTAGTTTTTATAGCTAAAAAATTTTAAATAATAAATTGCTTGCGAAAAAAAATAAAAAACTTAAAAAAATAAAAAAATATAATTAAATAAAATCACTTACGTTTTAAATAAAAAATATAGTAATTATTAATAATAAAGCATAAACTATTAAAAAAAATTATTATTAAATAATAAAAATTATTTAAATATTATATAAGTAAAGCCGGATATAAAAAATAATTATTAAAAAATATAAGTTATAATTATTACTACGTGTAATAACGGCAAAAATAAAAGTATAGTTTAAAAAATATATAAATACTCTGCGTAATAACCGCTTTATTAAATTTTTTTTTTTAATAAAAAAAACATTTAAAAATTTATATATTTAGTTTATTATTAATACTTTTTAAATTTTTATATTTTAAAGCTTATATTATTATATATATATTATTACTTTAAACAATAAAAATAAATTATAAAACTAATAATATTTATATACGTAGTTAATATAATTAAAAAAAAGTTTAAAATTTATTAATTAATAAGTTTTTAATTAATGCCGACGTAAAATATTTATAAATAAAAACTAAAGCAAACTTATTTTAGCATTTAATATTATTAATATATTTTAAAAAAAAGCGTAAAAAATATACTTTATTATATTAAAATAAAATAATTAAAGCCGTAATAAATAAAAAAATTAAATTAATAAAACTAAAAAAATTAAAATATTTAAGCGATTAAAGTTATTAATTTAACGTTAAAAAAACTATAATATTAAAAATAATAAATTAATAAATAAAAAAAAAAAGCTAATAAAAAATTAACTATTTTAAAATTTAATTTTTTTTGCTTTTTTTACACTTTTAAAAACTAAATAAAAAAATTTCCTTAAAATAAACTTATAATAAAATAATAACTTTAATAATTTAAATAATTAAATAATACTTTTAAATATTTACGCATATATAACTTATTTTTATAATTTTAAAAGCTTATTTATTTAATTAATATAATTAATTTATTAATAATATTTATAGTTAATATATTATTATTATTATTAATTATTAATATATTTTTAATTTAACGATAATAATAAATTTAATAATTTATTATTTTTAGTTATATTAAGTTTTTTAATTATAACTTTTTTAAATATTTAATAAATAATAAAAAAAATAAATAGTTTTTAATAATTAAAAATAAAATATATTTTAATATATTTTTTAATTTAAGAATAAATAAATTAATATTTTATACCGCAGCTAAATTATATTTATATAGTTTAACAATAAAAAAAAGTTTAAAATCGTATAAAATAAACTTAATATATATAATTATTTTTTTTATATTTTTTATTTTTTATTTAACGATTAAATAATTAGCTATTTTTTAAAAAAAAATTTTTTGTTTATTTTGCTTTAATATTTTTGCTGCAATAATATAAAAAGTAAAAAAAACATTTTTATAGCTAAATTTAAATATTTTTAAAAAAAACTTTTAAAAAAAAAAAGTTTTATATTAAAAATAATAATACTTGTTTTTATTAACAGTAAACTAATATAAAGCAGTAATAAAAAAACCTTTTTTTAGTTATATTTAATTATATTTTTTATAAATAATAATAAATAATATAATAAATAATTTATTATAGTTATTATTTTTAGATTTTTTTTAACAAGTAATAAAATTATAAATATTATTATAAAAAATAAAAACAGCAGAAAAAATAATAATAAACGTAATTATAAAATAAAAAAAAATCGAGTTTTAAATAATTATTAATAGTTTTATATATTATTAAAAATAAAAATTTAATATTTTAAAATAAAATAAACAAAATAAACAATTTATTAAATTAATATTAAATTAAATAATAAGTTTAAAAATATTAACTATTATTTATAATATAATAAATTAATTTAAACAATTATTTTTTTATAAAACCCGCGCTTAATTTTTTTAGTTATAAAAAATTTAATAACTTTAAAGCTAAACGTTTTAAAATTATAAACCTTAAGTAAAAAACTATTTAATAATATATTTTATATAAAAGCACGTTTATAATTTAAAATATTTAATTAATATTATAGCGATTTTAAAATATTATTGTTTTAAAAATAAAGTATTAAACTTTAACAGCTTATTAATTTATTAGCGTTTTATAAAACATATAATATTAATAATATTATTATTTTATAAGAAAATATAATAAGTTAAGCTAAGCAAATAAAAATAAAAAATAATAAATATTTTTAATAAAAGCAAAAATAAGCTATTAATATAAATAATTAAAATTATTTTTAAATATTTCTGCGATAATATTAATATTAATATTAATATCGTTATTAATAATTAAACTAATAATATTTTTATTTTAAAAGTAAGATTTATTAACCCGCGATAATAAATAGCTATATTTATAAAAACATTATTTAATATTATTATAATAATAAATATATAATATAAAATAAAATAAAATATTTAAATATAAATAGTAATAATATTAAAAAGCTAAAAATAAACTTAAAAAATAAATAAATGTTTATATATTAAGTTAATATTAATTATTTGCTAATAATTTTAGCCGCACTTTTTTTTTATATTATTAAACGATTTACGCTTAATTAATTTATTATTAACTAATATAATAATTTAATTTAAATAATTATAATTATTTTTTTTATTAATCGTAAATAAAAATAATAGTTTTTAAATAATATAAAATAATAAAAAAAAAAGCAATAAATAATCGTCGGTTGTTGTATTTAAAAAATAAATAGCCCGAATTAAAAATATTATTTTTTAAATAAAAATATATTACGACAATATTATTATTAAATATTTACTTAAATAAATTAGCGTTTTTATTTATAAAAAATAAGTCGTAATTTAAATATCGAGATAAATAAACAAAACTTTAAACTATAAGTTAAATATATTTAAAATTTATTAAAAAAAAAGTTTTAAATTAATATATTTTTTATAATAATAATTAAAGTAATTAGTTTAAGCATTTTTAAATTAATTAATTATTTATAAAAAACGTAATAGCAAGCGCGCTATAAAATTTAAAGCTTAAAAAACAAGTTTAATTTTTATTAATTGCGGTATTATAATAAATTATTTATATAACCTTATATAACTTAAAACTTAGCTTAATATAACTTTTTTTTATTGGTTTTTTTATTAAAAAACTTAATAATTAATAATAATATAGTTTAATTAAATTATCGAAAATTTACGCAAATATACCACGCGCATTTAAATAATTAATTTATATTATTTTGCTTTGCTTTACTTTGCCTTGCTTTATTTTATATATTAATAATTAAAACTTATTATAGCTAAGTAAAAAATAATATTAATTTTTTTATCGCAATATTTTTTTATTTATTTAATCGATTAAAATTAATTTTTTTGTTAATATTAACCGAAATATATATTTACGGCTAAATATAACCGTAAAAAATTGTGTTTTTTATTTTTTACTGTTATATTATTAATTTTTATTATTTTTTAAGTTAAATTAATTATATTTTTATTTATTAATCGCGCTAAAACTAAATATATTACTCTTGTTATAAAATATATTTTATATATTTATATTAATATTATTTTATTATATTAATATATTAATAATATATAATTTAATTAATTTTTTTATATAAGTTTTTATATTTTTACGTTATTATAATTTTTTTTTTTTTATTAAAATTAAATTTTTATATTATAATTTTAAGATTATTAAATATTTTCTTATACTTGATTATATTTATATAATTAAAGCATATATTTTTTATATAATTATTTTTATTATAATAATATTAAGTCGTATTTAAAACGAGATTTTTAATAATATATTATTATTAAATTATAATATTTTAATTAAGTAGTTATTAATAATAATTAATAATTAAAACGTAAATATTATTATAATAATATAATTTATTTTAAAGCTATTAAAATAATTTAAATTATAATTTTTATAGTTATTAAAATTATTATTGTTTAATATTAATAATATTATATAATAAACGTTATTTATTTAATTTTTTTTTAATATTTCTTTTATATAAATAATTTAAACTTTAATAAAACGTTTATTTTTTAGTTTAAATTAAAAATAAATATATTTTTTAAGCTTTATAATTTAATAATTTTAAAGTATAAATAATATTATAATAACTAAAAGTTTTTTTAATATTAAATAATAATAATAACGCTTTTTATAAATTAGCTAAGCTATAAATAATTTTTGCACGCAAAAATATATAAATTTTTTTGCGTATATATTAAACGAGCATTTAGCTTAATTATTTTGCTTTATTACCCGGGTTTTAGCTAAAAAATGTTTATTTTTACTTTTATTTTTATTAAAACAAATAATAAATATTATATTATATATATAAAGTAATAAAATAACGACTATAAAAGCTTTAAACGTTTTATTAATTTTTATATTATCGGCTAAAAATATAGCGTAAGTTTTACGAAATAATATTATAAAAATTAGCTTAAATATTATAAATAGCTAATAAAGTTTTAGTTTTATTTTAAAGGCTTTATATTAATAAAAATATATAAGATTATTTTTATTTATATAAAAAATAAAATAATTAAAAAACTTATAAGCTTGTTTTTAAATAATTTTATAAACGTTAAAGCTAACTTTAATAAATATATTTAATATATTTTTATTTTAGTCTCGGTTATTATTTATAAAAATAAATAATTATTTATTATTATTGTTTAAAATAATAATATTATTAAATGCTATAATAACTACAGCTTTATCGAAAGTTTTATTATTATTAAATAAAATAACCGGGCTTTATAGTTTAAATATAATAAATAAACTATTTATCGCATTTTTAATAGCATAGTTTAATATAATAAATAAGTCGTAAGTTTTTTTTTTAACGTTTTAAAAATTATTTTAATACTATAATTAATTAAAAGTAAAAAAAAAAATAAAAAAATATTTTTAGTTTAAAGTAATTATATTAAAATATTTATATAACGTGGTTTATATGCGAGCAAATTATTTATACGAGCGGATTATTTTTTACTATACTCTTATATTTAATTATTAATAATTTTATAAATATAATTAATATAATTAAAAATTAATTAAATTTTATTTTGTTATTTATTTTTATATTTTTTTTATAAGTTTTTAAATTATAACTAGTATTACCGCATTATTTATATTATCGCGGCCGCGATATACTCGGCTTACTACTATTATAACTTTTTAACGTTTGCAACTGTATTTAATTTTAAGCGTTTTTTTAAACAATTAAATTATGTATATTTTTTATAGTAAAATTTTCTTTATTTTATAAGCGCTTTTTTTTGCTTTTTTAGCGCTTGCTAAATATTTTATTTATTTTTTAAAAAGTTTAGTTTTTTTTGTTTACTAAAGTTAATTAATACGTTAATATTTAATTTATTTTTGCTAGCTAGTTAATAGTTTTTAAAATAAGCGTTAAAAAATTTTTTTAATGTTTAAAAATTTAATTTTTAATAAAAGTTAATTGAGCAAATATTTTTTATATAATTATTAGCGTTTTAAAGACCTAAGGTTTAAAAAAGTCGAAAATATTTAAAATTAGCGTTAGTAATTTTAACTATATATTTAGCTTTAATATTATAGCTTGCAGATTATAAGGTATTAATTTTAACTTTCGAAAACTTTTTAAAATATTTAATTTTGTAAAAGTTGCTATATAAGCTTTTTTAAACGCTATAAAAAACTTAGGCTTAATAATATAATTAACGTATAATTTAATAAATTTTAATATTTAGCAACTATACGCCTGCTTTAACAAATTATAAAGCTTAATATTAAATAGTTAAATTAAATATAATAAATACGCAAGCAGAAAAATTATTATAATATTCTTAAACTTATAATAGTTTTTAAACTTAGCTAATATATAACTTTTATGCTGGTTTAATATTAATATATAATATATGTTAATATATAATAGCTTAATATATTTATTAAAATATTTTGCTTATTTTAAGCTTATATTATTAATTGTTTATTTATTATAACTAGTATTAAATATTTAATTGTTTAAAAAGCTAATGTTTTAATATTAATGCTTAAAATAATAAACTTTTTAAAGAATAATAAACAGCAGGATATATAAACCGCGCAAATTAATAAAATAAATTACTATTAATTATTTTTTATTACTAGGCTATATTAATTTACGCTTTTTACGTTAATTAACGCGTATAATAATTATATATAAGCAGATCTAGCTTATTATAAAATTAATTTTATTAAAATTTTAAATATTAATATTATCGATATTATATTATGATTTTATACGTAAATAACGCTTAAACCACGCGCTAATTATTTTTAGATTTTTATATAAAGCCTTTTAATAATTATAAAAACGTAAATATTATATTTTAAGCTTTAAGTTATAATTAATAAAGCTATAAATTTAATGCTTGCTAACTAAGCTTGCGCTACGTAAGTTGCGGAAAAAATTAGCTATATTTTTAATAATAGCATAAGCCGGCGAAAATTTTTAATTATTTAAATTAAGAATATATTTAAAAAATATATTTTTTTTTAATTAAATTAAGATTATATATATTAGCGCAGATATTATATTTAGCAGTACGTCTGTTTATTTTGCTATATAATATTATAAAAAAAACTTAATAAATTTTTAAAACGCGTTAAATATTAATTTTTTAAAATAACTAAATAGCTTAAAAAGCTAATTAAATATTAGCTTTACTAGTTTTTAAAAATATTATTATGTTAAAAAGTTATTACGCGACAAAATAAAAGCAACGCGATCTAATAAAAAATAATCCGCTCGCATAAATAATCCGCTCGCATATAAACCACATTAAAAAATAATATATTATTATTTATTTAAATTTTTATATAATTTCGGCTTTTATATATATTACGATAAAGCTGCTTTTTAGGCTTTTTTATTATTAATAATATATTTTATTTTTTAAAAGCTTATAAATAATAAAAATAGCTTAAGGTAAACATAAAAATAAGCGCTAATATTTTTCTTGGTTTTTTTAATAATTTATTTTTTAATAAAGTTTTAATTATAAGCTATAAAAAAAAAAGGTCTAGTTATTATTAAGCTCGAAAAAAATCTTTTCGTGGTATTTTTTGCTATATAATAATAAAAATTTATAGATTTTTTTAAAATAAAACTAATATTTTCTATAAAATTAAAAATAAATTGCTTACGCTTAATGGTTTTATTTATAATATTATTTAAGCCGGCAAAAAAAATAAAACGTTAAGTAATAATAAAACTTAGTATATTTTTTTTTATATTAGCTTTATTAAATATATAATATAAAAATAATTATATTAAAAAAAAAATAGTTAATAATAATACCTCGAGTAAGAAAATATAATAAAAAAAAATATAACGTAATAAAAATAATAAAGCGGAAATAATTAATATAAGCAATAAAATAAAAAGAAAAAAAAATTATTAAATATATAATAAAAAATAAAAAATATACTTCGATTAAGCTTGCTTTTCGTAAAATAAAAAATATAAGCATAAACTTGATTAATTATATTAATTAAAACAATTTAAAAAAAAAAAAAAAAGGCTTAAATATATTTACAAGCTTTAAATTGCTTGTAATTTAAAAGCGTAGTTTAAAGCAATATTAATCAAGAAATAAAAAAAATAAATATTAGCTTAAGAAAATCAAAAAAAAAAAAAGGATGCGATTATAATAGTGCTCGGAAAATTTTTTTGCGGCCGACCGAAATAAGTAAAAAAAAAAAAAAAAAAAAAAAAAAAAAAAAAAAGTATTTTTAAGGCGAACTTATTCTAAAATTAATAATTAAAAAAAGAAAAAAAAATAGCTTAAGAATTATTTAATTAAGTATTAAAGTATTTATATATTTATATATATATTTATTTAATTTATATATATTGCGCACTTTTATAATAAAAAAGCGATAATAAAGCGCGACTTAAGTAATATTTTTATAAAAAAAAAAAATATACGCTGTTTTAATGTTTTAAAAACACCTGCTAGCCGGTTTTATATTATTACGCATTTTTATAATAAAAAAACTACGATAAAGTAAATTTTAATAATTTATTAATAGTTAAGCTTAAGTGGCTAAATTTATATAACTTTATATAAGCTTTATTAAAAATAAAATTTAAAGCTTTATATAACTAATTAAACATTTTAAAATTATAAAGTATATAATTAGTTTATTTAAGTAAAATTAACTTAAAAAGTTTTTTTTTTAAACTTTTTTTAAGTTTTTTTACTTCGTTTTAGTTTATTTAACGTTAACGTTAAGTTTTTTATTTTATTACTCCGTAATATAAAAAACCTCCGGTTAAATATAAAGCATTTTTATTTTTAAGTTAACGTATTTATAGCTTTTATAAGTGGTTTAAATTATTATAAAACTTATATAATAGCTTATATATATACTTAATATTTTTATTAGCTTTATTAACTTTATTAACGTTATAACCTCGATTATTTACTTCGTTTTAATATTATATAAGCTTATTATAAAAACTTTATATTTATATTTAAATATAATAACCGTTAATAATTATGTTTATTATTATATTACGCAAGCTATACAATAAAATTAAATGCGAATATATTATAATTAATGCCTCGAATTAAACTTTAACTAATAGCAGCGTTATAAAGTTTATATAAACTAATTAGCGTTTTGTAGAAAAATTTATATTTTTAGAGGTTACCGTTAAAACTACTTAAGCTATACTTTCCTTTCACACTTAATTCGCGTTATAAATACATGTTCGGGAAAACTAAAGCTTTCTAATAAGTGAGGCTTCCCCAGTTGGCACGGCTAGGACTGGCAGCGGTGCTACAACCTCCAGTGCTAGCGGATCCGATAATTATCATCTGAGTATTTTCTTTGCGCAGAGAAGAAACTTTGGTATCAATAGTAGTAAAAGTAGTATAGGAGTTTCTCAAGCCACCATAAGTGCTGCAAAGTTTAACATCTCAGTTCTCAGACAAGCATCGATACAATTGTACCTCGAGGCAAAGGAGCTGTATTGGTCTTCGTAGTGAATTCGATGTTATCCTCTCAAGATATTCTGTCGCGGTTATTGGCCAATGGCAGATGCTGCGTATGGTCATACGAAACGGGCAGATGGCCAAGAGAAATATGATATGGAAATAGATAGTCATAACAATGATCGGGTTTGACAGTCCTTCGGTCTTCTCATCGTTGGTTACATTAAAGGGACCGTTGAAAAGAGACTGTGCTGGGATAAGGTCAGGGGCTCATAAGGTGAGATGGGCTAATGAGTAGCTGAAGAATAGAATGGATCTCCCCCTTAGACGAGACTCTCTGCAGGCTATTTTGGGGACAGGTGAAGAGAAGAAGCTATCAAAAGGCTATCAAGTTTAGATTCTCGTCTCGCTTCCTTCTTAGTAGAAGGAGAGTTGAATTAGATGATAATGTGAAGTTAAGTGAGTTAGAAACTAATAGCGCCACCTAACTACAAGTATCCCTACATCAGAATGATATAGAAACCAGCAGTAACAACATTGCATGTAAGAGGCCCAGACCGAATGAGAAACCAAACAATAAATCAAAAGCTCTACAATCCTCTCCTTATTAGCGCATGTAGCCCTATATAGGGATACAACTGATTATAAATATATGTCTGGATAGCCCCTGTAACACAGTGATTCTGTCGAAGATCGCCAGGAAATCTTAGCCTAAACCTAGATGCTTTGGCTGATTCGACATTTCTTAACATCATTTCAGATCTGAAGTCACACTACCGACCTCGCCTGACTTTTCAGAGGATATAGGTCATAAGATACATGAGCGGGAAGCATCACGCGAAGCCTGATGGTACACCTCTCATCCCATACGGCTATGATGCAAGCCAGATCAAAGATAATTCAAGCGCGCTACGAAATGAAAAGCATCAATAACCCTACAGCAGCTTACCGTTTTTTCAGGATGAAATCATAAAACAATTTCATCAGTCAGAGTTCGGACCCTTCAACATCGACAAGCGCTGTGGGATCCTGGAACCTTGGGCGGTTCTTTTAGTCCGACATTTTCTCGGTGGCCATCTAACGCAAGGTCCAGAAAAGCTCGTCGTCCTACGCTTCTACTTCACGGCCGGCGTGCCGATTCAAGGTGCTACGAACTACTTCATCTGGTAGCGGGCGTGTACCATTGACATCTTCCTGAGAGATACCTTCACGGGATATCTCGATACGGAACTGGCTCTCTTCGACACCCTCCTGCATGAGATGTGTCACGTCTATGGCAAGCAGTTCTGCAATTTCCGCACTCTGAACGGGGATACCGAAGCTGAATGTGAACACGCTGGGAGCCATGGGCTCGTCTGGAGTACGTTGTACTGGACCGCGTGTGAAGTTATCAGTAGGTGGCGCCCGGAATTCCCATACTTAGACTGTCGTCCTAAACCAACGATTTATATTGGCTATCTCACGTCCCTTCGCAACACACCATGATCAAAGCAATATTAGATTTGAATGTAGCCATCTTCTGTCTCCTTATTGGCTTTTCTTGATAACGCGGCTGCCTGGGTGAATTCCTGGCCTTCTCTGTTATGGATATACGGTAAGCAATGATGGATTCATTTGCCATACATGGTCGGCTTATTTGGCTGGCTGAAGGTGCAGATCGTGCATTTTCCTATCTGCTTCTTCTGTTAAATAGACCCTACTATTCGTGATGAATCCGCTGATTTTCTCCAGCTTTTCAACACCACAGCAGAGCAGGTGAGAAGAAGTTACGCTAGGGTGCAGAATTACGGCACACGGGATGAATGCTGATACTGTAAGGTAACTAGACGCGTCTAAAGACGGAGGATGAACACAAGTGGTCCTGAGACTATGGACGTCAGCCCGTGCCTCCGGGGTACGGCTCCGGGTGGAGAGAGATTCACAGCAGGCAGCAGAATATTCTTACACGAGGCCCATCCGATGATCAAAATTACGGTGTGGGAAATTGCCAAGAAGCAGCATTCCATCATTTTCCTATATTTGGCCTGGGCCATGGGAACAAGTAAGAATCCACTCATGTATGGAAGCGGCGTGTTGGTTCATGTGTTTTGTAAAGTGTCGAGGACTCGTGAGCCAAATAGGGGTATAGGCGTAAGGTACTCTCATTTTCACACGAACGGTGTGGACTTCTCCAGTATGCTAGTTGACAATACACATATGTATATCCTTTGTTCCACAGTGAAGATCGTGAGGTTAAACATTCGATGTTATATGATTATTGTATAAGCTCTGGTGAGTTGTGCCATACCTCCTGGTGTGAACTACCGATCCCCATCTCTCATTCTGGCCTTTCTCTCTCCTGACCGGCATGAATCTCATCTTGCTTCGGCGGGGGTAAGCAATACCCCAGTTTTAGCTTTTACGGCAGAGCTCACTCCTTCGACTCCCTCCAATGCTGACATGTACTTCTTCCCCTCAATGCATGCGATATAACAGGTGCGGAATATGTTTGGATTGGCAATTGAGCCAAAACTTGGATTGCGAGTTGCGTCATAACTCAGGGTCTGTAACAATTGTTGGTAGTTTCTACAGCTGTGCCTCACGACGATCCAGACTAGTGGTGGCTCCTACAAGTAGTGCTGGCGCCATGATGGAATTGGGTGTGGAGGGGGACGAGAACAGAGCGAGTCGTACAGCCTCCAAACACGTACTCCTCGTCACGTCTTCGCGCGACCAGCTAGCTGGGCAAAATTTGCCAAGGAAAAGCAGGTGGGGATTCGTAGTGGATGCACCCCAGTGAGAACTAACCATTAGCAGCCAACTTGGGCTTTTTTGGACCGTTGCTCCAAATTTCCTCGTGCGTACAAACACCAATGCGCTATTAGTCCGCGTTGCTCTGG
Source organism: Xylaria sp. FL0933 (assembly GCA_022578765.1). Classification (NCBI taxonomy): domain Eukaryota; kingdom Fungi; phylum Ascomycota; class Sordariomycetes; order Xylariales; family Xylariaceae; genus Xylaria; species Xylaria sp. FL0933. The sequence goes on from MU389840.1 coordinate 45,912, forward strand.
GTCTCCTACCACAAGACCTTAAGAATGGGGGTCGAATTGATCGGAGATGGAGATCATACTGGCAGGCACCAGCATAAAGTACTGCATGAAGCGTATAACGTGAGAACTTGAAAAGTTCAGCTCTACTGGACAAGTATACCAGTTGTATGTAGGTAATACCGCTAGCATATACGGAAGGACTTGCCAGAACGCCAGGAGAGCTTAAAAGGGGTGTATGCAGTATCCGTAATATGTGACGTCAATCCGAAAATGCGCAACGGCCCCCAACCAACATGTCGTAAGTTCCTGCAGCACGTTTCAATTCAGCACCGCCACTACACATAACAATCATTACGTCAAAAGGAATGTGGCGGGAACAATCCCATCAGCACTACCTACTGACATGGCAGCAACGAAATTGGGGATCTATCTGTTTCATCCTAATGAAGAAGCTTGGTGTAAGCTGGTGCTGTAAGATGCGTGCATCTGCCCCCAGGCCGAAAAGTCGTTGCCTGGAAAGCAGATCTAAGTTACCTCCTCCCGTGCAGGTTACTTATACCTATTTTTACCATTAGAGACTAGCGCTCGGCAGGTACGAGCAGGGATTGATAAGATTTGGTAGCAGGGGCTGGCCCACATGGCGTCACTTACGCCGTATGCTATTAAGTAATCTCTTCAAGTTCTATGGTAAAACGTTTTCAACAAAGAGAAGGAAGCCCCTTTTATATCTGGCGAGAGATCTAGGGTCCTCTTGATAGATTTCACTCCAATGCGCTAGTCAGGTAATTATATCAAATTGCCACAGCTTTCATGCTATTGGATGATAGTTAGGGTCCGGACCTAATGACAGCATTGCTCTCGTCAGAGGCTGTGATCGACGGTGGGGGTGTTTCTAAAAGCTGGGCCCAGATGCGAAGATCAAACTGCAGGAAAAGTAAAATGTAAGAGGAATTGTAACAAGAATCCACCGATGGATTCTTCCGCCCAGAGTTTGAGCCAACCAACATCGCTGCACCCTTCTGTACCTAGTGTAAACCCAGCACGTGTTGGCTACCCTATTCGGGTTCTGGTGATGCGCGTGCTCCAAATTAGGGTAATTTATAGACGACCGTGTCGTGCAGGCAACCGTTTAACCCTTTCTTGCCACAGGCAGCCGTTTAACGTTCCTCGTTGCGCCTACCTGCCCTGAGTTTATAGGTATGGTTAGGTACTTATTTAGTGTAAGTAGGAAGTGTAACAAACGGTCCAGCGGCTTGGGACTGAATCGATAGAGGTAGGTGCACTGGTGTACTAGTATGTACCAGAGTACCTCGTTGATACAAGGTTCACTTTCTAGCCTCCGCCTCTACCCCTGATAAGCCTACCTCTAATAATATAACAAGCCCAGTAGACTGCTGAGCACCTATTGGTGCCGGCCGGCTTCAGCTCATTACCACTTTCGAAAAGATCTGCCGTGCGACACTGCCCTCAGCCCAGGACTTAGTAGTTATTATTGTTGGCATTGACAGACCAGCACCTGATCCCGTTTTATTTATACATACCTCTCTACTACTCACGAGCCCCGTAACACAGAGCACGACATCTGAAACCATCGGGACACATGCACCTATCTACATACGGCCGAACAAACCCTCGAAGTTTACTGACCAAAGCTGCCTCATGTATGTCGATACCAGCTTTTCATGAGGTTTCCCGCAAGGAACTACCAAGACCTCGTCTTCACCCTTAGCCATGTCTGAGCCTGCGCAGCGGCTCCAATGCCACCACATAGTTCGTGTCGTTGCCGTTGCGACCAGCATTGTCGCGGCTAGGCACCTGTTCGCAAATGGCTTCCACTACCCATTGCTTATGTTGCTGGCGCATGTGTCAATTGCCCTTGTGTTCGAAGGGTTCGGCGCCTGGAGTGAGGCGAACCGCTTTCAGCAACGGCCGCAGAGCTGGACTTCGCGGGAGTGGCAAGCCCTATTCGCCGTGCTCGTTGCAATTAGCCTCGTTTTCACTTACCACAGTTTCCTTCACAACAGGAACACTACGCTGGGTGTTATGCTGCTGGGGCTTGACTGGGCAACGATCTTGGGTCGAGCGGAAAGATGGCTGCGGCGAGACAAGCAGCGTTCTATCGACTTTCCTTTATCCATTGCCACATTTTTCTTATGTATCATTATTCTGTTGTGGAAAGAGAACTGGCTGGTTGGCAAGGGCATTGAGGTATGATTCATCGCCGCGCAATTCCAGTGACTCATGCACCACTGACCAAAACATATAGTTTCTCCTTATAGCCGTTATCTGTGCAGCCATTGCGAGACATCTTTGGTTGCGAGGTTTGGTGGAGAATTCCGTTAGCTTCAGCACCATTTCTGTGGATGCTTATGGCGCTGGACTTGCTGTATGCCTGCCTCTAGCAGCCTTCCTACTTGCTGTTACGGGTTGGTACAATCGACGGGACTTTGATGTGGAAGGCCGGAGAATATGGATGGTGGTCAGTGCGATAGCGGGTTCGCTGGCGCTCATGAGCGAAACGAGGATGAAGAAGCTCACTTCGCTGCTGCAAGAGAAAGTTTCATTCCCAAATAGGGTAGATCTTGATGTCGGCAGCTCAGCATTCCCCTTGCTAGTCCTAGCCATTGTCGAGATTGATAATTGTTTGACACAGAACCGCCCGTCAACAACATCAGGTGTGCAGTGGTTCAGCTTTGCCATCGCTTATCTTACAACAGTCGATATTACTTCGATAATCTCATCCTCAACGGCGGCCACTGGAGCATCATATATACCTGTACCCGGCTTCAAACCCCCGAATGAACCTACAGACGAGATAAAGAGCCCAACTCCAGAGGAGACGGAAGCAATGTATCCACCGGACTTCACATGCGCCAGTGAATCCCCATTGCTTCGGAATATGGCTCTAGCTTGGCATGCTATTCTTGCTAGCCTAGCGCTGTTACTGGCATTTTATTGCGCGATTGGTGTGCCGTATGCAGAGCCCGCCAAGAGGTCGTGGGATCTAGATATCGTTATTGCCCGGTACGACGAGCCCGTCGAACAGATAATCGAGACTGTGCAGCTGGCTCTAGAGCTTCCCAACATTGCTGGACGCAAGGTCAGAACGATTGTGTACAACAAAGGGACGCTAAACGAAACCGAGCTTGCGATCAACTTCCCGGTCCAGAGTCGACTGGTTATTCGACAACTAGAGAACGTTGGACGGGAAGGAGACACGTACATTTCACATGTGCTGGAGAGCGACCAAGACTGGGCGAGTCACACCCTGTTCATACAAGCCGAACCGCATGAACCTCAGTACCTCCAAGCTCGACTAGCGGATTACTTCGTCGAGGATACAGGATTCTTATCGCTATCGCATGTACGAAATTTCTGTGCCAACTGCGACACGTGCAACGACCATTCCGGGTGGACTGAGGACGGCGCAGTGCTACGGGATATCTTTGAACGGTCAAATCCAGACAGGACCTGTCAAGACATCAGCTTGACTTACAGAGGTCAGTTCGTGGTTTCGTCGCGGAGGATGAAACAGGTCAGCCAGGAACTGTTCCGGGATATACGGAGCAAACTCCTAAGTGAAGAACATTTCGGGTTCACGTTGGAGCGATCTTGGGGAACCTTATTCCAGTGTCCCACGATATCCGAGCGGTGCCCTACATTATTGTCAGGGTGGATAGGCAACCGCGCGGCTGTGGAGGACTGCCAGTGTCTTGATCAAAGGGCGTTATAGAGTACATCGTTTGCAATATACCCAAAAGTTTCATTTTTTGTTCAAATTCTAGAAGAATCCACTTGATTCAGCATGTGTCTGATGTAGTAGAACTGAGAGTACACGGGGCTCGGGAATCTAGCGGGACTGGCTTCGTACTGTCTTGGTGAAAGTAACGAAATCACGGGCAGCCAAGAGTGCATTTCATCCTTATTCGCTATGATGGCTTGGCTCCTTCGGACTCATTTGTGCTTAGTCACACTACCTGGTTCGCTTTACTGCGTATGGCTGGGCCGCACCGGCATGAGACCTCCGCATTTCCTATCCGGGTTCGGTCAGATAATTAATCATGACCCTTCACATCTACGCAATTGTGATAAGAATCACTACTGGCTTGTCCTGCTGACGTCTCGCAATATTCTATCGATATTTACAGGGCGGAGACAGGTAGGTTGGGTAGGTTAGGTTATTGTATACACGGATATGCGCCAAGTCAAATTTCGGAGACTTTATGATCTTCGTTTACCGGTTCACCGGTGGACCGGGACATTGGGTTGTAGGGTGTGATTGGAAGCCGGTGCAGGTGGCCAGCCAAGAAGACAAGATGTTGGCCCACGAGCCTACGACTACCCGAACCTGTCTAAAACGCCGGACCTCACTTGACCACGAGCCCATCCCCATCCCATCTGGGCACTTTATGCCGTGGACCATCCGTGGCGCTGTCCGTCTCGCCCGGATTGGCTCTGCATCCGAAGCCGCTGTCGACTCTGCGTCTCCTGCCTCAATGACAACTTGTCAGGATCTACTAGTACGGGGATGCGCAAATGATTGTGCTGGCCTTTATGGCCGGTCCTCTCTGACTGGCCGTCGTGGGCGTTCCACACGTGCGTGGCCTGCCCTTCGGTATGCTGTGAACCGTTTTTTCAATTCTTCGTAACTCCCGACGCCGGCTACTGTGAGTCCAAGCTTGGAACCCAAGCCGAATGAATGATGCATCGTCGAGGTGCCCAAGATGCCCGCCGAGCCCTGCGAGAGCAAGGAGTAGAGGGGAGGGAAGTGCCCTCAGCAACAAGGGTTTTGGTGATTATTCACCTCTACAGTTTTAGTAAGTTAAGTACTTAATGATTCAGGTAAAACGCTGCTTGGCCTTTAATGGCATATGGCAACTGCGCATGGCTGGCTGGCTGTTTTGACGGCAGTGCCTTGATCGAGTAATGTGGGGTGGCGAATTGCGCTTTTTGTGCGTGATGAGGGAAGGGAGACTTGCGCTTTTTGTGCGCGACAACAGAAGGCACGCTATGACTCTTAAGAGGTGTTACTCTGTCGACATTTCCAATACTTATTGATCTTCCTAGTCGTTTTACATTTATAATAACTTGCATCTCTTCATTCTTCTTGTTTTTCTTCCGCCTTCCGAATCTCTCCATCTGCTTCTTTGTTTTTGAAGGTTATACTCAATATCATTACCTACCTTCGCCTGCAAACTTTAAATGAAAACAGCAAGCAGAACAAGCATTAATACGTTGAAAGTCTGTCTCTACTCTCGGAAAACACAATCATAGATATTTTACGTCACCGGTGCCCGACGTCTGTCACGCCTCCGTTCAGCCTATATCATCTTAGTCGTCGCGTTCTGCGATGCTACCCTAATTTTAATATACTTACATACGGTTGAATGCACACTGCTCCTGTGGACAATATCCGTTGCCCGCCGGACTGTAAAGCGTCCCAGCCCTCTGCCATTCGATCACCAGGGACGCCCGCGACCCACAGCTCAATATCTATCTACTCTCGGAACATCCCAATGGCGCCGTCAATGCCGCCACACCCGTCTGTCACCACCTTCCTCGTGGCCAATATACATTGTCCGACCTGTGTATCCAGTATTAAAGATGCCTTACAGGATCTGGACGGCGTTCGATGGGTGTCGCCCAACATCATCACATCCTGCGTTGCCGTAGACCACGATCCCTCCGTCCCTATCATGCATATAGTCTCCAAATTGGAGGCCGCCGGGTTTGAGGTCTCCAGCCTGTCTTCAGAGAATGGCATTGGTTCTCCAGAGAATCCTTTCATCAAAGGCGCCGAGACGCGCAGTAACAGCAGCAGCTCTGGTGCCGCCGAAACCTACTTGGCCAGGTTCAGGAGGCTCACGCATCCGCAGGAAGTCATAGCCGATGAAGAGAGAGCTAAGGCACATCTCAACAACTGCGAACAGTGCCGAGCAGACAGGGCAAATGGGAAGTCTGCCATACCAGGTGCCTCGTCGGACCCAAGTTATGGACGGCCGAGCCCTAGCACAAGCAAGAAGGAATCGGCGCGCTCTGATACCACGCTTGCCCATTCATCGTCTGTCGTCGGGGATAGTATCGGTACCACTGGATCATGGAAAGCCTCCCTGGCTATCAGTGGGATGACTTGTGCCTCTTGTGCCAACGCAATCACAACCGCGTTACAGAAGGAAGATTGGGTTACTAAGGCTACTGTCAATCTGTTATCCAATAGCGCAGTCGTGGAGTATGTCGGCGAGAAAGAAGATGCTTCGAAAGTAGTCGAGAGCATTGAAGATCTTGGATATGACGCCCAGCTTGACCAGGTCAACGCCGTCGAGGACGAAAGCGAAAAGGAGGCAATACGTCGACGCACGGTACAAATACGTATCGAAGGTTTCTACTGCCCGCATTGCGGTGACCATGTAGTGTCCAGTGTTGCCAGCTTCCGGCAATCTCTACGAATCGACAGCCGTCCCACGTCGCAATACCCTATTCTGGAAGTCACCTATATTCCTCAGGCGCCGACTTTCACAATTCGTCACATTCTGGCAGCGATCGAGGCGAGTGACCCGGCTTTTAAAGCATCCATCTATCACCCACCTACACTTGAGGAACGCTCGAGAAAGATGCAGGCTCAACACCAGAAGCAAATCCTTTTTCGAACACTACTCACATTCATCATTGCAATCCCTACTTTTATAATCGGAATTGTTTACATGAGCTTACTTCCACAGAATAACTCAGGGAGAAGATATTTGATGGATCCTTGGGTGTCTGGTATTAATCGGGCCCAAATCGCTCTCTTCATTCTGGCGACGCCCGTATACTTCTGCACAGCTGATATATTTCATCGGCGCACCATGAAAGAGATATGGTCGTTATGGAGGCCAGGGAGCCAAGTCCCTCTTCTACGAAGACTGTATCGATTCGGGAGCATGAACATGCTGATATCTCTCGGCACCACTATTGCCTATGTCTCGTCAGTCGCACAGATGATAGCCGCAGGTGCAAGGCATCTCGACATGGTCGAAGACAAGAATTTCTATTTTGATTCTGTTGTTTTCCTCACTCTATTTCTTCTTGCAGGGCGATATCTGGAGGCCTACAGCAAGTCAAAGACTGGAAATGCCGTCGAGGCGCTGGGCAAACTCCGTCCCACAACGGCTATCCTAGTGGAAGAGAGCAAGTCCCGAAACACGGACGATAGACTGGTCAACACTGATATGTTAGAATTCGGGGACACGGTCCGCGTTACTCATGGAGCTTCTCCCCCATGCGACGGAGATGTCATTCAGGGGAGCACGATGTTTGATGAGGCGAGCTTGACTGGCGAATCTCGTCCTATTAAAAAGGAGGTCGGCGATCAGGTCTTTTCAGGAACGGTCAACCAAGGCCCACCGATCCTCGTCCGTATAACGGGTACAGCGGGACAGTCGATGCTCGATAAGATCGTAAAGGTAGTCCGCGAGGGCCAGACGAAACGAGCCCCTATGGAGAAGGTCGCTGATGCCCTCGTCGCTTACTTTGTGCCCGTCATCACCTTGATCGCGATCCTCACGTGGGTCATATGGCTCGCCATTGGCCTTTCAGATAACAATCTAGGAATTGATGACCCGGTTCCCTTCTCTTTACAGTTCGCAATAGCGGTATTTGTTGTCGCTTGCCCCTGCGGCCTGGCACTTGCTGCGCCAACCGCCATCTTTGTCGGTGGCGGTCTCGCTGCGAAGCATGGTATACTGGTTAAAGGTGGCGGCGAAGCTTTCGAGACGGCAAGTCGCATTGACTGCGTTGTGTTCGACAAAACGGGTACCTTGACGGTTGGAGGCGAGCCGAGTGTCACGGACTCCGAGACTTATCTCGATGAGGATTTGAAAGATACCGAGGGAAAAGTTCATGCTCGCCTGCTGGCTGCGCTTCAAGCTGTCGAGGAGAATAGCAGCCATCCAATCGCCAAGGCCATCGTAGCCTATTGTAAGCGGGAAACATCCGCGTCTGTGTCGGTTGGCGACGTTGAGGAGATTCCTGGAAAGGGTCTCAAAGCGTTGTGCCCCGGTGATGCGCAAGGCGAAGGCTTCGCCATATTGGTTGGAAACGAAGCACTAATGCGGGACTTCTCTGTCACCATACCGCCAGCTGCTGCCACATCACTGCAGAAATGGAAGACAGAAGCAAAGTCCGTCGCGCTTGTCGCCACCAAGTCAACCTCAGCAAGTGAGACAGACGCGAAGTACAGAGTCTCAGCTGCTCTCTCAATATCCGACTCTATCCGCCCAGAAACCCTTGCAGTCATAAAATCCATAAGGCAGAGCGGTTGTGACGTATGGATGCTGTCGGGCGATAACGCCGTCACGGCGAAGGCCGTGGCGCTCCGCGTCGGGATTCCCGCAGACAACGTCATCGCCGAGGTCCTGCCCACGCAGAAATTCGAGAAGATCAAATACCTGCAGTCCGTCCTGAAAGCGCGTCGTGGGAGCAGCAAAGGCAAACAAGAGGAAGACCTCACCCGCCGCGCCACGGTAGCCATGGTAGGCGACGGCATCAACGATGCGCCGGCGCTGAGCATGGCGGACGTGGGCATCGCCATCGGCTCGGGCAGCGACGTGGCCATCTCGAGCGCCGACTTCGTCCTCGTCAACAGCAACCTCGCGTCCGTGGTGACGCTGCTCGGCCTCAGCCGCACCGTCTTCCGGCGCATCAAGTTCAACTTCGCCTGGGCCCTCGTGTACAACCTCATTGCCATCCCCATCGCCGCGGGCTGCCTCTACGCCATCACCGTTGGCGGGCGGCACGTCACCCTCGATCCCGTCTGGGCCAGCCTCGCCATGGCGCTGAGCAGCTTCAGTGTTGTTATGAGTAGTCTCGCGCTCAAGACGCGGGTCCCTGGGATTGGCTTCAGGGCGCGGGATATCATTAAGATCAAGCTCTGAGTAAAACAACCCAACAACTCCTCCCTCTTTCCCCCCTTTCCCCCTTTCCCCTTTTCCCCTTTGCCCTAAGAGAGAAAGAGGAAAGAGAAAGGAAAGGAAAGGGAGAGAAAGAAGACATGCATGTAAAGGTAGCGGCGTTGCTTGGATTACCGGGTTATGGATAGTTACCTGCGTCCTTGTATGGTGTTCTCGTTCGGTTTACTGGTTTGCTAGTTAGTTAGTGGTTTAGTTAGTTGATTGATCAATAATGAAGGCAAGATACCCATATACCACTCATCACCCTACCTTTCCACGAGAATCTCGAATTCCGTGGGAAATGGATACTCTAGATAGCACATGTGATCACCGTCCTCCACTCGAGGGTCTTGACCTTTTCCGATAGTGGATTAGAGGATGAATATGGATGGCCAACTCACGTAGATGGCTGGCGTATCAACTTGTAGCCCCTATTTAACGGTTGGTGGGACATGTGATACTTTATCTACACAAATTGTGAACTCTATGCGCTATTCAAGAGACACAGGCGGCTGGCCGATCATGACCCAAATATTTGCATACTCCTGAAATCCCTGTTGACTTTTTCATCTATCTGGGTCGTGGCAGCTGAATTCAATAACTATCATGAAGATTATACATATCAGTGACTGAGCGCATGATCATACGATTCGACGCCAGGGTATCGCCAAGATATATTAATACCAACCAATTCGCTAGAGCAATTTTTCGACAGCAAAAGAAAACATAGCCCGAATCCAATTAGAACAATTACGCCTTCTCGCCACCTACACTCTCCTGTCTCGAATGTGCAGTCGGGGGCCGACTACTAGCCGTGCCCGGACGACTCAAAGCTCGTTGTTGCTTCTTTCTGCCCTTGGTGTCGAAGAGACTCTTGACTCTCCTCAGCTTCGCCCACCTCTCTTTATCCTTGGCGTCCCTGACAGCCATATCTTCCTCTTCCTCCTGTTCATCTCCGGGTTTGTCAGGGGTTTCCATAGCCGCTTGGCCTTCGCCGTCCCGTTTGCTGCTACGCGAAGGTGTGCCTGGTAATGACGCAGCCGCGCGATGGAATGGGGTGCGATGGCCACTCTTCTCAGCCTGTTGGCGTAGATATGCGCTGTTCTTTAACGTCTGCGCCAGAATCTCCCAGCCAGCTTTCGTATCCTTGGTCTTGGCACCTGGGTTCTGTTGCGCGGTCGGATTCCTCCATGGGCAGAAGAAGCGGTGTTCCCGTACTGGGTCGAGATGGTCCATGGGTGCGGGAACAATAACCTCGCCTGTTGCCTCATCAACTTCTTTGCTCCTGAACATCCACAGACCAAGCCTTCTCAAGCAAGTTGCGCAGGTTGCCGAATTGGGAACAGCACCGATCCTCGGGTTCGTAAGGCCTTGCCAGCCCGTGAGGGCCAAAGCAAGAGCTACGTCATTAGGAGTTGAAGGGTTTGTGCTCGGTGGTGGTGGGTTTGTGAAGAAAGTTGGTGGAAGCTGAGATCGAACGGCTTTTAGATCGAGGGTTGGAGGGAGGCGCAAATTGAAGAGATATGGGAGAAAGGACGGTCGGGTGCATAAATCGTCGTAACGTTGGCGCAAGGAAGTGAGGGCAGTCTGTGGCACAGCGAGAGGGAGCCTTAAGAGGGAATCTGTTCACCAGTCAGTATATCCTCGGCGTAACTGGGGAGGGGCGTTTTATTGCAGGGGAGTTAATTACCATCACAGCCATGTCTCCGCCAAAGACAGTCCTCCTCGTGCGCATCAATGATCAGTTCGGAGAATCTCTTCGTAAGCCCTTGTTCCACATCCGAGCCAACAACAACAGGAACCTGTTTACCATCCACGGTCCTCATATTTGTCTTGACCACGAGCTCTTTGTGGCATAGAGTACACCGCACTCGCTCTCCGCCTTGGCATACCCATCCTCGCTTCGCCCATTCGATTTCGTTGATTTTATCGGGCTTGGGCGTCCACTCTGTAAGTTCCTGGAAAGTCCCCAGCCGCCTGATGAGCTCATCACGATCGCTTGGGCAGTACCTCGGGGGCTCGCTCCTGTTGTCTGTCTGTGCTGCCGTTGTTGATGCGGTCCATTTCTTCAGGACCACATTCGATATCGTAGTTGTACTGGTCTTCCCGTTCGGGCTCGTTTCGACGATGCCGATGCGGCGTCGCTTGCTCAGCAGGTCGGCACTGGGGGAAGGGCTGTTGAATGCTGACATGCTTGCCCTCGCGGTAACATCGGGCGTCGAGATGGATGCGGACAGGCGGCTCAGGGGCGAAGACGGCGTTGCTTGGTCGCGGGCTGGGGTATGTCCGTCGTCAAGCTCTGGAGCGTGAGGTGATCGGGTGCCGATCCCTTGTATAAGGGTGTTGAACTTTCGCTTGGTTGCATTCATTGTTGCATTCATGGTTTGATTGACGGGCCGAACGTTATTGTGGTGTAGTGTTCATAGGTGTATGTACCTCCTGTGCTAATGCAGGAGTATGGTACAACCTGTACAGACAGTCCTCGGGCAAAGTCCTTTCTTCCGTTCTTTGGCAAATGGAACGTGACTGCTAAGCGCTGTCACCCGCGCTCAAGCTTCTACAGTAGCTGGCACAAAGCGCTGTAACAAGCAAGCCGGCGATGTGACAACGAGCCCGATAATAGGCCAACTCAAACAGCTTCCCTTCTTCGAGCTTTTGTGAAATGAAACATGCAGATAAGCCGAAATGTGTCGTAGGAAATTTGAGATTAAAGGCGATAAATGATAAGATAATCTTCAAGATGAGTGCAAAGTGATTAGGTATTGCTATAGTCTTGAGTGCGTGTCATTGTTTGCTGATTGCTACTTTTGGCTGCAACTTCAAAGCTGTTATCGTCGGAGAGGCGACTGTCAGCCCAGGTATCCACAGCTAGCTATCTAGAAGTACCGTACTAGCCCTGGCTGGGTCCTGTAAACTGTCAATTAATAGTTGATTTATGGTTTACTGATTATAAACGTTTAATAAATCTAAACTCTTGAGCATTCGTCTGAAAAGATAAACGTTTGAGGTACGATAAGCGTTTTGCTATCGATAAACGTTTAAAATCAGAAACGTTTACGCGTGCCTGGCCAAAAAAAAAAAACCAGCCACCTGTACAGGCTATACAAGCTATGGGCTGCTATGGCTGTATTAGCTATGGCTGTATTAGCTATGGCTGTATTAGCTATGGCTGTATTAGCTATAGCTGTATTGGCTATGGGCTACGGACTACGGGCTACAGGCTACAAGCTACTTTTTGGTGTATTGAAAATTATGGCACATGTTGTAATTGAACGCTGTATTATTACCTAGGTATCTAGCGACCTACTGAATTAACTATTCTACTCTAAAACAAAATTCTGGCCGTTATTTCAATTGAAAAAGGCGAAGCTATCGCGACTTCCGTACGTATAAGCTATGGGCAGGCAGGTTGGCAGGCAGGCAGGCAGGCAGGTAGGTAGGTAGGTCCATATGGCAGGTGGCCTGCGTAGCCTGCGTAGCCTGCGTCTAGGTAGGTAAGCGTTATCAGAATCTCAAGCGTTTATCGGCTTCAAACGTTTATCGCAGCGCAAACGTTTAAAAATATAAACGCTTATACATCTGCAGCGTTTTCGTACTTTCAACCGTTTTTGTACAGTTATTAGAGCTAAACCATCAATCAACGGTTTTTTAAACCCTGCAGGCTCTAGTACGGTAGCTAAGGCAGAAGCTAGAGTACCCTAACTAAGGGACCTACTGGGATCTATCCCTTTGAACGCCATTTCGGCACCGTGACCTTTTTGGGACCCCTGACTGACCCACACTACCCCTGCTAACAGCCGTGACTTCATGGCTACGCTTGCTATAATAACTTTCTGCTTTTAACACTCTGTTAAAATTATTTTAAAAAATAATATTATTATTATTTAAAAGCGCGTTATTTATTTTATATTATAGTGTGTTTTGTTCTTAATAATTAATTCAATAGCTGGACTTGGTTTAATCGGCGAAAGCGTAAAGATTAATAAAATGCCTAGGGTGTAGCAAAAGGTAACGTAGCGCTATGTAGCTTTTGTTTACGTAGTAACATTGACTGCCATATAAATTCGGTACTGCGTTAAGTACCTAGAAAATAATGAGTATAATTGGCTGAATTATCTCCACCAAAGGTCACGGTGCCGAAATGGCGTTCAAAGGGATACCAAAACGGGCATAAGATTTCAACACCTTCGTAGGCACCTATCACCTTTGACATGCCAGTCTGAAGAATAGCACTATTTTAGAATTTCGAGATAATACCACTGCGTTCACCAGCTGTATTAAGCCTTGCAGGCGGGAAACTAAAACTCAATGGAGCGTAAAAGGGCACCACAGGCGCCTGCGGGCGAAGAACTCGAGTTACATCTTCCCATTCCCTGATGGAAAGCTTGACAAGGAACGGTGTAAATCTTTCACGATTAGAACTATAATCTGGTTGTGGCAGACACTGAGTTTTAATTATCTAAGGAGCCAGAAGAAAAATGAAACAGGTAGAGTAGATAGGAAAATAGGCGCTGTGTCCTGCTGGCAACTTTAGCTGCTATTTGCCATGCGCAGATAGATCCAAGACACGCGGCTTACGTATGCAGCAGCGGATTGACTACTGTAGATACCCAAGTAGGAATGCTGAAACTGTTAGATATAAGGGGTTATATCTTAAGCCAGAATATCGGCTAAACAGGTATCTCAGGGTAAACCCATGTTAAAAAAACAGGGGCCCTTATATAAATTCTGCGTAGCCTACTAGTTGTATTTACTTAATAAAAACAACACGCTTAATTAATATAATTAATTAATCTAACGTTATATATAATTATTTATATTTAATAATTAAAAGTTTTATCGCTATAATTAATTATTATTAAACAAGCTATTAGCTTAATTAAGTAATTAATATATAAAAACTAATTAATTAAAACGCGAAAATTATATTAAAACATTTAAATAATTTCTACTTATAAAACAAAAAGCTTAAAAGTAAAATAATTAACTTAAATTTATAAGATTATATTATTTTAAACTTAAATATAAAAATATTATAGCTAAAATAACTTATAATATTTAAAGTTAAAAATTATTTAAAAGTAGCAAATATATTAGCTTTATTTATAAAATTTTTTTTAACGGTAAATTATAAAACAATAAACTTAAAACTTCTGTAAAATATAACTAAAATAATAATTTTTAAATAAACTATATATAATATAAACTTAAACAATTATAATATAAAAATACATAAATATATTAATTAAATTAAAATTATTAATTAATTAAAAAATTAAATTTTTAAAATAATATTTTAAAACTATAAAAATATACTGCTAAAATTTATAAATATATTTAATATATAATATAATAAGTTTTATATTATTAAAATATATTTAAAAAAAAACTTAATATATTAAGCAAAACTAAACTATAAATTATTTATTAATAATAGTACGAAACAACTACTAAAAAACCTAAAAATTTAAACAACTAAATAAAAAAAAAAGCTAGCTTTAATAATAAAATATAAAATAATAAATTTTTTAAAGTTATATAATATTATTACCGACTTAAAAAAAGCTTTAAAAAAAAATTATTAAAAATAAATAATAGCTTTTTAATAGTTTAATTAATAAAAAATTAAAAATAAAATTTTAAACTATATTATAATTGCAGCAAATTTATGTGATAAAGCGAGCATTAAACTATTTATTTAAAGTAAACTATTTAAAAAAAAATTTTATAAAAAAAGCTTTTATAACTTTAAAAACACCAAAAAAACAAACAATATAATTAAAATAAAAAAAGCTTTAAAACGTTTAAAATTAATAAATAAAAGCAAAAGCAGTAATTATAGCAAAAAATTATAAAAATATAACAAAAATATAAAAGCTAAGCGTTTTTAAATAAATATTAATAATAAAAACATAAATTATAAGCTATATATTTAAAATTATTTATTAAATAAGTATTAATATATTTTTTTAAAATTAGCAAGCAAAAATTTTACTTTAAATAAAACGGTTTAAAAAATAGTTTTACGACTGCTAAAGTTTAATTTAAAATTTTTAAAAAAAATTAAATAAATTTAAAAAAAAAAAATAAAATAAAAAAAAGCTAAACTTAATACCGACTAATTATTAAAAAAGCTAGCTTAAACAATATTTATAGCTAAAAATAAAACTAAAATAATTTATAAACTAAAAAACTTTATAATTTTAAATTTAAGTACTATAATATATATATTTAATAAAATCAGCAAGTTTTTAAATTTTAAAAAAATTAATCTAGATAATATAATATACGTAAAAAATAAAATTATTTTAATTAAAAGTTTTAAAAAAATTAACGTTTAAGTTTAAAAACTTAAAAAATTAAAAATTTTCCGATTATATAATATAATATTTTATTTTATAATAGCTATTAATTTAATATTATTTTAAGTTTTTAATTAATTAAAATATTAATAAAATAATAAACTACTTATAAACTTTTTATAATAAAAAAATAATTTAATATTATATTATTTACAAGATTAATTTAATTAATTTATTTTAAAATATTTTTTATTTTTATTTTAAAGATTTATTTTTTATATACAGCAAAATAAATTTAATTTATATATAAAAAAGCTAATTTTAAAAAAAAACTTGTTTAAATAATATTTTAAAATAAATTATTTAAAACTTAAAATAATAT
>MU389841.1:0-60996 GCA_022578765.1 Xylaria sp. FL0933
GACATCCTGCAGTTCGGCTACATGCCTATACGAAGGGTCATGAAGTTCGCGGGGCCTCGCATAGGTGGCCTCCCGTCAGCGCGTAGGCTTCCGTATAACACTTAGGGATAAATGACGCCGAAAGCCGTGGAACTTCGTGAGCCCAGACCACACCTAAGCCAGTACTAAGAATGTTAATCGCGCATAGTGGAGTCTTTATTGTTTGAATTAATCGTCTCATTAATCATTACATCATGCCACTAAGATGATATCTGCTTTGCGCTTCATGGGAATCTATACGTAGCCAGTTATTTGTACACTATTGCTCTGTCAAGCCGCCCTTCTCCGGGTACGCAGATGAGTAAAAGCAAGGTCGTCAAACGAGCGAGAAAGAAGTTGGTTACTACATCAGCTATACCAACTTCGTGCCCCAGGTCCCTTTGTGCTCTGTTCCTTGCGATGCTCGATTATTGGTTCGGTAATATCAAAAGCATCTATGATTTCTCGCCACATTTGCATGTCGATTGATAATACAGCCTGATGTCTTTGCGTATCACGTTTCGTGGCACTGGGATCCTGACCAGCAGTGGGTTCTAATACTTGTTAACAAGAGCGTGACTATTTCAAACGTCAGAATTGGTGACTTACGTAGTGTTGGAAGCCCAGATTCGTCGAATTCGATCTGAACAGCTCCGTCTCGTATCAGAAAGCTGACGTAGAACATGTTTTCCACTGTCTGACCAAACGATTTCGGGTTGACCACAAATTTTAACAAGTCAATGCCTCCGGTATCCCTTAGGCCATACATATTCATCAATCTCCGGGCTTCAGCTTCTCCATGATTCTCAAAGGCAGCCTCAACCTCCGTCTGCGCATCCTCTTGGACCTGCTGCAGTCGTCGGAGTATCTTTGCACAGATGGCTGTCAAGTCGTTCTTTTCGGCTCGTTGTACATCCTCGGCATTCAAGACTTCTGGCCTCGTCTCTCGGAGATTATCGGCTCTGAAAGGCGCGCTACGCTTCACCACTTTTCGAACCTTCTTCTCGACTGAGAGTGGCCCGAGAAGGAAACCAGGCACGGCTGGTCGTCGAATATTCGGGAGGCAGGCAAATCGACCCAGATGCTCCCAATTCATCATGTCGCCTTCATCACCTATCTCATCCTCATCAGAGTCGTCGCCATTCCCTCTTATTGGTTGCCTCCGTTGTTGTTGCGTTGATGTGAGTTCAGGTGCGTCATCCTCAGCAATCCCTGCACCGAATCTCATATAACTGATGCACTTTGAGACGAACTCGTCAACATCAATTCCTTGCGCTACATTCCCATTCGCTAGACGTGCAGCTCTTCTATACGACGCATCTGCAGCGGCAACAAGCAGCTTCGAATCAATGATGGCTTCACCTGTCTGCTTGACATGATGCGATAATTGATTCGCGCGGGCTACAGTATCGTGAAGAAACAAGGATTTAGGGTCAGAGAGCTGGTCTGTGTTCTCATGTAGACCACGAAGAAGATCTCGATACCCTCGCTGTACTTTTCGTCTCTCCTCCAACGGCTGATCTGGATCGTATTGGTCTGGTTCATCACCGTCTGCGAGAACTTCGGGGTCATGTGTGCGCCGCCGGGACGTTGACGGGCCAGCGCCATTGGTCAGAGTCCTCTTTCTCTTAGATGCGCCATCGATTTCTCTGCTCCTATCGCGCATAACTAGAGAACTCTGCTGAGAAGCGGTTATAGGTGATGAGACAGGGCTCTCTTCATCCTGTGATGAAGCCCGTGGCGGCATAACGGGCGTTGACAGCGAGAAGCTGTAATTTGATGTGAGTATTTATGCTGGACGTGAAGCAGCACGGCAATATCCTTGGTCTCCAGATGTGGATTGGGTGGTGATGGGTCTAGGCTGGTGAGTTTAAAGTACTAAGGGCATTGATAAAGTGAGACGCGTCTTTAACTCACAGACGCGACGACCTGCCTAGAGCCCAATTGGGATTAATTGATTGAGGCTGTACCCCCACTTGCGTGCGGCAACTGCAGCAGATGGGTAGGTACCTATATACCTAAGATACTAAAGATAAGATAAGGTCGGCGAGATAAGAGGTGTGACCTCAGATGCCCCACTTGAGCTCTTGCAGGTGACAATGACCCTGTCGTCAACTTGACTCAACCTATCCTTTCACTATCGTCCGCTTATAATATGCTCTGATCGCTACTCACAGCGATTTATACGGCTTTGGAAGCCGAGAATGGAGCCATTTTCATTTGGTACTTCGGATTCGCTGGATTACCCAGTCAGCGTCCGTATGTAAGTTTTCGCTGTCAGAAGCGTCATTGCTCCGTGCTGCCACTAACTGTTACCGGAACCCAGTATCAATCTGGAAGGTGACGAGACTCCGTATCTGTTCTCAACGCTTCTTGAAAGACCCGAGATACGACATATAGGCTCAAATACGAGGTAGACTTGCCCTGTCCAGTCCCCTTGTGTTGCTGATCCTAACTTTTGGTGCCATTAGCCCACACTCTGACCTCTACGTCACAGTCCAAGTCTGGGCCGGGTCAAAACCTCTGACTGTACCAGTTCAGACATCGTACAAACCTTTCCGAAATGAAAGAAGGTACAAATAATCCAGCTTGTTTACTACCTCACGCCGAGGCGCATGTACTAACGCAGATAGATGGAATGAGTGGCTTACCATACCGATACCCTATAAATCGCTCCCCTTAAATTCGTATCTCGCGATAACGCTATGGGACTTGTCGCCCACCGGCGGACACCAAGCTCAAGGACATGCGATCCCATTTGGTGGTACCACTTTCCCACTATTCGATAAGGATAACCAGTTACAGAAGGGCCGGCAGAAATGTGTCGTTCACCGTCACAAACAAGCCGACGGCAATGACAACACCTCTACTCCATCAAACATCGCGAAGCGAAGAGAAAATGGGACAAAAGATAGAGAGTCGGAGATATTCATCGATAAAGAAGCAGAGGAACTTGAGCGTATGGAGAAGTTATTCAAGAAACATGAGATGAACGAAATTCCTCGAGTCGACTGGCTTGATCAGCTGGTATTTCGTGGAACCGAGAGACGCCGCTTAAAAGCTGCCAGAAACTCTATCAAATTGACTCAGCGACAGTCTGCTTCTTTCAAAGACACCGAGAACAAATCAGAAAAGAATGGTGGTACCGAGTTAGAAAATGGACTGCCCCCGAGGCCCGGTCCCTCCAAATTCGCTCTCAATATCGAGTTACCTCGCTTCGACTTTCCTGTGGTTTTCGCAGATCATGAATATCCGCCTCCTCCGATTTCATCTTTTCAACATCTCTCTGCTTCACAGTCAAACATCATATTGAAACCACCCCCGGAAGTTTCCTACGGACCTGGAATAAATGGACCCGAAGAACAGGACCGTATCATTAGGATATACGACCCAGAGGTCGGCGCAAGAGACAACCCACCCGAAAGTAAACACAGGCGTCTCGTTAGAAGTCAACACCGCCATGGAATATTAGACAAGGATCTGAAGCCGAACGCAAAAGTCCGCGATGAGCTTAATATGATAATGTCGTATTCTCCGACTCACGTACTGTCGCCGGAAGAAAAGGATCTTGTGTGGAAGTTCCGATATCATCTTACCAAAGATAAGCGTGCTCTAACGAAATTCGTCAAATCTGTGAATTGGCAGGACCAGAGCGAGTCGAGGCAAGCTGTTCAGGTACTTGGGAAATGGACGGACATCGATGTGGATGACGCCCTCGAGTTGCTAGGACCGACATTTGACAACCTTGTCGTGAGAGGATATGCAGTGGACAGGTTGAGGAAATCTGATGACAATGAGCTTCTGCTTTACCTCCTACAACTTGTTCAAGCCCTCAAGTTCGAACACATCTCTACAGACTCGAACCGGGCCGCAGTGCGAGCATCGCCCTTGGCGAACTTTCTCATCTCCCGTGCTGTCGAGAACTTCACCCTAGGAAATTACTTTTACTGGTACCTTGGGGTTGAATACGACGACAAGAGTCATGACCAAGGCGAAGAAGTACGGACCATGTACGCAAAGGTCCAATACGACTTTATGAAGGAATTAGAAAGTCGCCCTGGCGGAAAAGAGACAAGGGTTACAATAAGAAGACAGGCCGAGCTCATTGCCGTGCTGTCAAAGATATCCGCCGATATTCAGGCGTCTCGTGATTCCTATCCACGAAAACTAGAGAAGACCAAGTCCTTCCTGGCTGATTCAAAGAACGAACTATTAACGATTGACCCTCCGATCCCCATGCCATTAGACCCGTCGGTTATGATAGTTGGGGTCGTCCCAGAAGAGACGAGAGTTTTCAAATCATCGCTGTCGCCCATCATGGTGACTTTCAAAGCGATTTCAGGCAGCAAATATCCCATCATTTTCAAGACTGGTGATGATTTGCGACAAGATCAGTTGGTCATTCAGATTATCACACTAATGGATCAATTGCTGCAAAAGGAGAACCTGGATCTCAAACTCTCGCCATACAAGATCCTCGCTACGAGCACATCAGCTGGTGCCTCGCAGTTTGTACCCTCACAAACGTTCTCGGCAATCGCATCGAAGTTTCACACAAATCCCGTGCTTGCTTACCTACGACAACATAACCCGGACGACCGCGCTTATCTAGGAGTACGTAAGGAGACATTAGACACATTTGCCAAATCTTGTGCGGGCTACTGTGTCATTACGTACATTCTCGGCGTGGGCGATCGACACCTGGAAAACCTTCTTTTAGCGCCAGATGGCCATTTCTTCCATGCGGATTTTGGCTTTATCTTGGGTCGTGATCCGAAGCCATTTGCACCGGCGCTGAAGCTAAGCAAAGAAATGGCGGATGCGATGGGCGGCGCTAACCCGCCCAGCGAAGTGTACTTGCAATTCAAGCAGTACTGCTTCCTTGCATTCGCGGCACTCCGAAAATCTTCAAACCTGATCTTGAACCTGTTCAGTCTGATGGTTCATGCCAATATTCCTGATATCAAGGCAGAACCGGACAAGGCGGTGTTTAAAGTCAAGGAAAGATTCCACCTGGAGCTCAATGAAGAAGATGCGATCAGACATCTCGACCGCATTATGGAGGATTCTCTGAATGGCATCATGCCCGTGGTTATAGACAGACTCCACGACTTTGTCCAGGCTTTTAGATGAAGGGGTACTATATCCTAACTAAGCGGAGACATCGGTTATTGATTTAAACAACGAGAGCGAAGCGCATTTGGGCGGCGTTCGACTACGGGATATCTCGGGCATTATTTGGGCATTTAGGCGCATATATGTAGTGTATGTTTTGATGGCCGTGCTCAATGGTGCTTAACCTATATTTGTTTATTTTAATGGACTCCTGTTGTTTTGTCCGGATGAGATATGTGAAGACTGGGGTCGATTACTGTGGCCTTGCCAGGTTCTAGCTCAAATGCTTGTGAGAATTGACAAATGTCGGCCACGATGATCCTAGTGATTTGTAGACGTGGTTATCAGTGAGACTACCTACGTACGAGTCGCGAATGTTTGCACTTACTAGTATCAGTGCTTCCATCTGCAGATATGAGATGATAATGTGAGCTTTGCGCAGTACATCAGAGCTCATGGCTTAGAGCTCAGTCGCGCGTAGAATTACACCTAGGAAAAGCTTCAGTATAGTACAAACACCTAATTGCTGTAGGGGCGTTACGAATGGAAAAGCTTCCAGAGCCGGCTACCCAGAACTGGGCTTAGCCTGATCGAGTAGCCTCCACAAAATGATTCGGGTCTCGGGTACTGCTCGGGTACTTGTACCATCACCACATGCATTCGAGTGACATCTATTCATCCTTCTCGCTTTCGCCTGCAGTCTGATATTTGGGGGATGCTTTTGGCAATGCTTACAGCCGAATTATGCGTTGTCGACATTGTGGTATCAGCTATTTTTATTCATTCTCAACCCCCAAACCTCAAAGCGTTTTTAATGGTGAGCAAATCCTGTACGCTCGCGCTACACAGATTACCCCTTGCGTAGCCACCACACTAGCACTGATACAGTATTACGGTGGTGCAGAGGGAAACGTTACTGAAAAGGTTTAGGTTGGTTAGTTTTGCACGCCCTGGAAATAGTAGCACGTGTAACAGCACCTACACCACGCTACTCATCAGTACATAGGTAACTTAGGCTACAGAGGTCAAGCTCCAGCTACTGCAGGTAGTACTGCTGGAGTTTGCTGTAGTAGAGGTCTTAGAGTACGCTACTGTATTGCCGAGTGCAGACAAGCTGACTTAGGCCCGATCCAGCCACCTGTTTCGAAACACCCCCTGTCCTTGCCTTCTGCATTCGACATTCGGCCTCCGCATTAAAACCCCCCAGGTACACACACACGCCACCTACTGCTCCAGGTACCCTAGGAGGTACCTCCCTGCTGCTCATGTCACTACTGCTGGTGCTTCCATCATCACACTACGGCATCTTCTCTACTGCCTACCTACAGTCAAACGAACCTCTTTTATTTATCTGCCTTACGGTTTGATTTTTCGTTTTCCTCAGTTCAATGCGATATTCCGTCCGCCGAGGCTCCCTTATCTCCTCTTTCCCCCCCACATTCTAGTGTATGTACAATATAACCCGGATCTTGTCCATCGGGTTAGCTTGACAGTCCCACATCGAAAAAGCTACCCTTCAAGGGTCTTGCCAGTCACTAGTCAGAAGGAGAAAGCAAACACGATTCGCTCCCCAGCTTCACATCTCCTGTTTAAGCAATCCGGTTCCGTTATGTATGTAGCCTCCCTTTACTACTACTTCTGCTCCTGATATATACTGCATATACTACATCACTCTACACCATCCAATTGATGATATTAATCATTAATTACGAACTAACTCATCTCGATTAAGCGGCTTCTGCAGCTTCTGCATTGACGGTTCCAATATCTGCCTCTCCAGTTGAACCTCGCGTTCCCCGACCGTAACACCACATACACATATACGCACACAATATATTGGTCCTCACTCGTCATGCCCGCTACGAAACCAACCAACGGCGTAGCCTCTACGCAATCTACCACCACTTCGCCGAAGCGCTTCGAGCTACCCGCCTTAAACTTGAAGTTTGGCTCGTTGACCGATGGAACCAACATCCCACCGCCACTACCGTCACCTAAGGAGGAACAGCCACCTCCACAGCCCAAGCCAGTGGTGAAAAGCGAAGAGAAAGTAGAGAATCAGAAGCCCAAAGTCGAGGCCGAGGCTGGGCTTGGGGCTGGGCTAAATGGGGCTACCAATGGTACTTTCCCCCGCAAACCTGATATCACTGTCACAACTAAAGTCGGCGTTAAACGTACGGCAGACGACGTCCCCCTATCGCCAGCACCATCGGGTCGAGGCAGCATCCGGCGTCTGATTAGCAAATCCTTTCTGAACCATGCTTACGTTGAACAAGGATCCACTCCCGGACAGCAGAACACGTCTAGGCCTCCATCCCGGACTGCTAGTGTTCTAGCCGACGACAAGAAGGCAAAGCGTAGCAGCGGTTGGTTTCGGAGGTTACGGTCTCACGACACTGCGCATGATGACAAATCTGCCCCTTTACAATTTGAGAGCCTCAATAAAAAGCCAACCGGTCCTCCGCCTCCGATGATCCCCGAGCTGAGCGCCTTGGAGACCAAGATCGACACCCATTTAGGCGACGACCTCTTTAAAGGCATTGGACGGGATCTGTGAAGAAGACGAGATGATTTTCCATACATACCCGGTCCCCCACCCGTTTATTGTCGATCTGATGAATTCTGCCGTTCTAATACCTAGCCGGCGAGCTGTTATAATCTCCGTAATATGGTGATCCTCTGTTAGGACGGTCCATCTGATAGTTGTTTCGAAGGAACAAAAAAGATACCCAGCTTATTTTTTAATAAGCTCGCTCATCGACTTACTGCATTCACAATTTCTTGCCCTTTCTGTTTTCTTATTTGTCCCCCTAATTTTACTATCATCATTTGAAGCCAGACTTGGGCTGCACGTCGTGGTTCTGCGGAATCATGACATGAAATGGATTTGGATTTGTGGAGAGCGAACTAGGCCTAGCATGTGTAGGTATACTCGGGTTCCAAATATTCCGAGAGGTACGATCCTCTCACTGATATTCCGACCGGCTGCGACGGTGAGTCACAGCTGGGATAGAAGGTTTGAAGTCGGTGTTCAAGTTGAGATGTCGAACATGAACCACACATGTTATAGGCAGGAGATGGAGAAGATGGGAGAAGAAACAAGCCGGACAGGAATACATAATCTCGTTGGATTACCTGTCAATATCTGGCTTTTTTTGCTTGCTTATGGGATATGACCAAGATCAAGAATGGGTTCATATGAAAGAATGGTAACTTATCGTTGTCGAATTCAGCCACCACATTATTGTTCTATTCTAAGAACTCTTTTTTTTTTCCATCGGGTGCCTGATCCTCCCGCTTCCGTCTTACGCTAAATACGAGCTACTACCTACCTATGCTTATGTGCCAGGCGTAATGGTTATGATGTAATTCGACACTCTTTCTGTAAGACATGCATGCATAGTGGTTGGGCTGAGATGGCGTGGGTAGATTATTAGATCTGGAGGCTTTGGATCTAGGTTAGTACAAGTTTCAGCCCTTTTGCTTCCTGCCGTGGCCATGCTGCACTAGTGCTGTCGAAGTAGCTGATTAAGAGTTATGACAGCCCTCGACAGCCACGGCTGGCTGGCTGGCTAAGAATTTCAACGTGTCCAGGTAAAACATAGCAGGCTTACGGGTTTCGATGCACTTCGGGGAACGAGTATGTAGGTACTTACCTACCTACTTACCTACTTACCTACCTACTTGCATACATACATACATATATGTATCTACCTACTCGCAGCCACGATCGTGGTGGAAGGGATGTTGTGCTTACATAATCTAGTGACCTCCTTGCTTCAAAACCTAGGCATTTGGATCTGTTCTAAGTCACAAGATATAACTACTTAGTACCTACCGAATATACTTATTTGTGAAACTATTTAAGTATTTAAGTACTTGATCTATGGAGATGGGTGCCGCTGTTTGAAGAGTATGATTTATCTGTACCTAGGTAGCATGCGTGCTTGCTTGATTGATTGATTGATACTTGAGTAGGTAGGCTAGGGATAGTCAGTTCATCGAGTCGGCGCATATATTGGTGTTGTTGAAGGCATAAGCAGAGTACTGCCGACTTACCTACTTACCTACTTACCTTATGTAGGTACGTACTTACTCATATACCGCCTTCAGTAGATGCCCTATTAATTACTAGAACGGTTAAGTAAGTAAGGCTAGGGAACCATTTCATCCCTCTGCTGCGTCGCTATTACACCTTACACCTTACACTACAAGAACAACATCATCTGCAATATCTCATTCTCGGCGATCCACCGCGGACTTTCTATCTAATTACAGTACAGATCGCCTGATTTCCCAGTAACCTGCACCTTCATGGTCGGGCTAAGTTGACGATTGTAGCTCCTGATCAAGAGTGCCGCTGCCATTACGCACAGCAACTCATTGCGTCAATCAGCAGCTCTAAGAGTTATCTAAGTGAAGGGCGAGAGTTTGTCTACTAGGCCTGGTTATCTATGTGCTTGATCTATATAAAACCTGTTACCGATCGAAGAAGCCCAACGAGACTCCTACAACTGCTGTGTGAACGGGTATCATGCCACCACTATAGGAAGTCTCTGTTTCGACTTCTCTTAAGGTCTCCTCTGCTATGAAGAGCGTCTTGCCGGTATAGGTCTTAGGGCTTTCCCATCAAGGGAAGGATCTCGAAGCAGGATACTCTGATTAAGCCGAATCGCTTTCTCGTTGGTGAATTGGCCGTTGCATTTAGCCCCTGGCGAAGCAAATGAAGAGATCAATGGTTGCGAGCGTCTCCTCCAATAATCATGGCTCTAGAGACGAACTGGAAGAGAAGTTAGCTACAGCCGCTTTCCAAAGGTCAATAAGGTCGACAGCTGCGCTCTCATTAGGGGTGCCTTACGAGGTTGGCACCGATTCCTGAATGAGAAAATAGAAATCAAAGCCAAAATCGACACACTTCTGTTATAGTTGTCCGATGGCAGGATGATCTTGGCCACAGTTAATCTATAAATGCGCCCTTCTGGACTCGTGGTAAGGGTTGGGATAGAAGAATAAAGCGTCATGTAATTGATAATACTTGAGGCGGGCTCGCCATATCAATCGCAAACCTTTGCTCCTTGTTGGGTAGCAGTTCGACGCTCACACCAATGCATTTTATAGATAAACTTCTTCAGAGATATCCCTAACGGGGCCCCATACGGAGCATTCGCGGCGCTCGTTTACCGCCAATCGACTTGCGTCTCCAACCATCCATTTCATGTCGCAAAACTGAATTACAGAGCTGCTATTCCAAGAGGAAGTTTGGGGGCATTCAGCTACTGGATTAAGTCTTCCCCTCGCGCGCCGATTTGACGATCGACTTGCATGTTGGAACCGCTTACGAACTTCTACTAGGTTCCCCTTAGCTTCATCTCATCTATATCCTTTTCACTGTGTTTCGGACTACAAGACATATTCTCTTAGTTAAATCTGTCTGAAGGCATAACGATCAGTCGACGATACCCTGGTGAGAAGTTAACCCCTGAAACACTAACATAGATATTTGGAGCCTTGCTCCATGTTTTGAGACGTGTAATTTACAAACAGCACGTCGGTAATGAAAATTTGCAAGGGAGTCGCACATTACGCCGGGACGATAAGCATGGCAGTGCCTATCAAACACCGGGAAGAGTAAAAGATGTATTGGCTGAGATTCATGCCAATTTGAGAATTGTTTACTCCCTTCCTCCCGCAATTCCTCTTCCTTATGAGAGGCAAGGCAGCCCTTGCACATTGAAAGGGCAATAATAACAGCTACCAGCCCGAGATAACTCAAGTCCCTTCCGTGGACGCACAGTAGAGTTTGCGATATACAGAGGGATGAAACTACTGGACACAAAATTTTCTAAGGGATAGCTAAACGTCGTAAAGGAATCTTGTTGGCTCAAATGTGCTAGCTAGAGCATACCGAAGGTGGTCAAGAATACAGGTATAAGAAGGCTAAAGGCTTCCGGCGAATTGTGAGCATCGAGACTCCAAAAAGCTGCTATGTTCCAAACCCCAGCATAGTGGCCTTACTCCCTCACGAGCGTCCACATTCGGTCCGACCATAATAAGGTTCTTTTCCATTCTGCTCGTTCGAATTGCTTCGACCTCCCGGCATCCGTCGCTTACACCACAGTTACGTGTCATATGGATTCCTCATCGAGCTCTGGCCAAGGGCGCTCTAGCGCTTACGGCAACTATGAAATTAAGATTCGTGGTCAGGACGTTCCGACTTATCTCAACGGTGTATCGGTTGAGATATGGAAGGATGGCTGCTACATTAACAGTGGAACTGTGGGAGGCTTCATAGAAGTCGGGGATAAGGTTGTAGCTTTAACCGTCGCACACGCCTTTTATCCTCGCGAGCCGTCCTTATTAATAAGGCCGCTTTATCAAGAATCAGACCTCAGTACATTCATGAACGGCGGCACTAGTAGCACGAACGGGTATAATAATGTCGACCGATTTTATCGTAATGACCGTCGACAGGTAGCCCAGTCTCGATACCACACCCGATCTCATCGAATTCCTAATACTTCGGCTACGGCGGCCTCGTTACAAGCTACGATCCCGATGTCCGCTCACCGGACGGTCATCGGAGACGTATGGGCTCTTTCCACCATATATGAAAAGGACACTGAAGCATTGGATTGGGCTCTGCTAGACATTACGCATCCTGCAATACGCAAAGAAAATAACGCCTCTCTCTGGCGCGCGACGCTCCCAGTCTCGGAGCCTGAGTATGCGCATGCTATCGTCACTGCTTCGGCTACCATAACGACTAATTTTGGCTCCTGTGCTACTCTCAGAGCCTTATCGGGTACTTGCCGCCAGCCCGTCGTGGTGACCAGCGATAAACATTCCACTCCCAGCGATGCTGGTGCCTGGGCGATCATGATTTACAATGAGCAGGTGTTGGGCATGCTTGTCGGTACTTGTCGATCTGAAAAAAAATCCTATCTTCTTAGTATGCATCAAATCTTAAGCGATATCTATAAGCAAATCGGCCGGGTGGCCAAGATCCTACCTATGTCATCGGAGCCTGACCCGTTTTCACAATTCTCATTCTCGCAATTCTTACAATCTGAAGGATCGCAATGGTCATAATTACTAGGTGATCCACATGTCACTGAAAGTGAGATCGCTCTAAGGAGTTAAGTGCTCGCAAGCCTCGAAAATAAAGGCTATCCAAGCCTTTGTACAGACCTTTACATCCTGTTCCCCTTTTTTTCTCTCTCTCGCCTGTATTATATACCCGAGGAGATCTGCTAGTTCGTAGCTAGATAAGTTGACGGTTGCTAGATCCGCTTGAAGACAGACGGCTTTGAACAAGTTTCGGGACTCAAGGTATTTTCAATGTTTAGAATCAGCGGCTGTTGGCCGCTTGAGTTGCTTGCCTGGTCAGAGCGATGCTCCAGCTTCAGGCTAAGTATAGTTCCAGCGATACCCCTAGAATGAAACCACCTTTTTTTTTTTGCAAGAGCTGTGCATCACCGAAGAAATGTTACGTACCAGTGCCTAGCGTAAGCAGCCTTTCTCCGCTGCGGTTCGATGACCTCATGGAGTGACACGATCACCACGAGAACGTATATAAAAATTTATGGAGTATATGGAATAATCTCTGACAACTATCTGACAATGACCGGCAGCACTATACGTGGCCTCTACACCTCATGCGATTTCGCAGATCTCAGGATAGGGATAGTCATTACGGATTGTTTCCTGGGATCCAGCAGGCATAATCATCTTGGAAGATGACGGATGTCCCCTGAAGTGACTTGTTACGCCACGAGATACCTCAATCACTGCTGTTAAGGGGTCATCAATCTGGAAGAGCTTAATCGAGCTGCTGAAATAGTTTGAAGAATTTATAAACTTCTAGAAGCCTATAACTGCTATCTAAAGGGGCTCTGAACACTCACTACGACAGGAACGCTGTTCAACTACCGGTGCTGTGTGATGGAATTCGATTCAGGGATAATGGCGTGTCCAACTATCGAAATATTGCGCTATCGACCAGAGTCAAGCTGTTCAAGTTCGTATTGATCTCATGAGATTACGAGTACAATAAGTCTTGACCCGACCCTACTGATAATGACGGTTCATCGACCGTAGGTACATTTATGAGGTTAATATCTCGATCAACGGAGACAGGTCGCTGATACAGATCTTACGTTGAAATGAGCGAGCTTGGAAGAATGGCTCTTCAATTAATTGCTTGGACGATGCCCATCTAAATGATTATCGCTTTCCTAGACAACGGGGCACCTGGTGAGGAAAATTGGGCACCTGAAGGAATGAGGGACTTGATAACGCCAATTCGATGTGATATACCAAAAATGGTAAATGTATCTGGACTCTAGACATTGAATCCATCATTTGCTGAGTAAGACTCCTGAGGGCGCGGTGTAGTTGTATCGGCAGTTGGAGGATATCGTTCTTTTGGCTAGTAATAAATTATTTGAATCGGCTTCAAAACTAATGAGTCCGCAGACGATAGTTTATACGACAATTCCTATAGAGCAGCCTCTTACTCGAGGAAACACATAACAGAGATGTGATTTGTCAAAGCAAAGGTCTTCTTTTCTGCATTCTATCTTTTCTCTCTCGTCATTCTTAACTGTCCAATAGTCAAAGATGTGAAGAGATTGTGCGTGGATTCAGCTATTTCAGCCTATGCAGTCTTACGAGTTATGGACAATCTCGCATAGAGGACTTGTAGTCATTTTTCCTTCGACACAACAGGAGCCTTTCGTGAATGGGCGTTTTGAGTAACGTATCGCTATTCTTATTGCTAATTGATCAGATGAATCCAATGAATATTAATTTACATTCTAAATGGAACTGTTTCTTTGACTTCCAGGAACTACTGTGGCCGGAATGACCAAGTTGCAGTGTTTTAAGTCTTGATTGGTGCACTTACACCAAGCTGTACGGAATAGGTAACCTTGTTTTACCCCGCCATAAATTTCAAGCTGTCGCAAACGAACAGGGAACTTGACAAGTTACACCACAATACATCATCATACGATCACTTCACGATCCCATCTACGCACTCACGTACTGCGCCGAAAAACTATATACTAAGAGAGAACAACGATTACAATCGAGAGACCATGGCCGACGCCGACCTGGAACAGGTACGCCCCTCATTACCCCTCCATCAATACACGTCTGAAATAGAAACCCGGACTAATCAGTTGTGCAAATCAGATTCGCAAAGCACGCCTCGAGCAGTTGAAAGCGCAACAAGGAGGCGGATCGCAGGGTGGAGGACCAGGAGGACAGAGTCAAGCCGAGGCGCAACAACAGTGGGTTCCTCCCGATCTACCTCGTCTATACCTGATGCCATACCTTTGACTTGGTATACACTCGCCGTGTTATCATGTTGCTAATCAGCTCTTACTGTGGACAGACAAGAAGGTACAGTCCCATTCTCCCAACTTAATCTTACGACGACCGAACACACGTCCCACTCACTCTTCCCAAATCCACTTCCCTTCGACCCTAACTACCCAACTACATACATACCCAACTCCCCACTAACATGCGATCACCCATAAAGCCGAAGCGCGCCAATCGATCCTGAACCAAATCCTGCACCCAGAGGCCGCGGACCGGCTGGGCCGCATCCGGCTCGTCAAGGAGTCGCGGGCGGCGGACATCGAGAACCGGCTGATCACGCTCGCGCGGACGGGCCAGCTGCGGCAGAAGGTCACCGAGGACCAGCTCAAGGAGCTCCTGGCGGCCGTTGCGGAGAACAAAGAAGAGGAGAAGATTGTGGTCAATCGACGGAAGGGGTGGGATGATGAGGATGATGACTTGTTGGATTTGTGAGGGTGTGTCAGTATGATAATGGATGGGATGGGATGGGCTGAGGTGGTGTGAGCTGGGTTGGAACGGGATGAAAGATAGGAGAAGATGTATACCCGGGAAAGAAAGAAAGAAGGAATAGGAGACAGCAAAGTGCGAGAGTCGAGAAGCTATATATCATGGATGGTCTGGACGGAGACCAAAAAATGGTAGGCAGCTTCGAGATGAACAAGATTGCATGGCATGGCATGGCGTTTCTTTGAGGGCGGCATTTCAGGCCTTTTCAGTCAGGGGTATATCTCATATCTCCAATGTCTATCTGATTTTATGATTACAAGGGCAGAACAGTACGATATAGTAGTACACAGATTCCACAACACCCGCCTGTCATCTCCCCATGTTCATCACCTCACCATCATCAACCCAGAGATCAACCCATCAGCTCATTTGCGCAACAACAGGCGGCGCACCAGCCGCAGACGAAGCAGCAAGCGCAGCCTCCCTAGCCCTCTTCCTCTCCTCGCGCTCCCTCTTCCTGATATCCCTCAAATCAGGGGGCGCCTCAATACCCAGCCTAGCCCTAAGCTCTCTCACATCGGTCCCGAGCTCCTCCTCCCAATACACATTAATAACCTCCCCACTGCGCAACCCATTCCTCACAGCCCAAGGCCCATAAATCTCCCAGAAACGCCGTCGTTCAGCCGGTTTCAGCGTCGCCACGGCGAGCACCGACAGCCCCGTCATAGGCAGCAGCGTATTCGCAAACTCGAAGGCCTTGAGCGCGACCTCGCCCTCGCGCACCACGGGCAGGCCCGTGAGGGCGTGGTAGAAGTCGTGTGATTCGCGGTACCGCTGGATGACGTAGGCGCATTCCTCGTCGTCGACGTAGCGCACGCCCGCGCGCGTGTCCGGAGTGACGCCCTCGCGGTCGAGCCAGGCGACGTAGGTCGCGCCCACGGTGGACGCCGGCAGGGAGTGCAGATGGGGCAGGTTGAGGCTCGTGGAGGTTATGCGCGGGCGGTCGCGCAGGATGCGGCGGCCGGTGGGGGAGGACAGCATGGCGCGGCGGAGGCGGTTGGCGAAGTAGGGCGTTGCGGTTGCTTCGCCTAGGGCTGCGATTAGGTCGCCGCGGCGCGGGTCGAAGAAGGAGAGCACGCCGGAGCCTACGGCTAGGGCGGCGCGTTCGAGGGTTGTGAGGGGGACATGGCCTGGGTAGTTTGGTGGTGGGCGGTTGAGGACGGAGAAAGGGCGGCGGATCTGAAGGTGGGATGGAGATGGGTTTGAGGTCGAGGTCGAGGTCGAGATCGAGGTTGAGGTTGAGGGTGAATATGATGTTGTTGACAGAAGAGTTGCTGGTAAGGAGGATCGTGGTGGGATGATGTTATCATGAATGCGGCACACGGATCGTAGACATGACCGGACAGACTTCATCTTGTCTGTCTGTATCACAAGAGCCGATGCTCCCTTTCCTGAGCATAGACGCCCAATTTCTGAAGCCCGAAATCGAGTGCGTTTAAATCTAACCAAAGCTCTTATTAAGTCTGAATTCGTCTTATTCTTCGTTGAATTAGGTCATGATACCAGAATATCGAATGATCAGACTAACGATATCAATTAATACCCACCCGCGGCTCCGTGATCTCGGACCTTTACAGTGGAGACCGGCGCTATCACCCCGCCGATAGGCCAGTGCAACGTGTACCTAGGTACCTGGCTTACAGTGGGTTAGGTACGGTACCCTGTAGCAGACCTGAGACACACTGTCCAATAGCGACTAGACTGTAGCATTGACCACTTAGCTGAGCGGAAATCTAGCAGCTTCCAGCCCGAGCTCTATCATTTGTCCGTTTCGCCCCGGCTAGCCGGGGGCCTTGCCATTTTTCTCGTCTTAAAGCCGAGAGAGATACCCTGAACTTACTTTTTGCCGTCTACATCTAACAACGGAATTCAGAAAACACCGCTTTTCTACGCACGATCAACTCGACACTCCCCTCCTTTTACACCACACAACACAACACAACACACCGCACATATACATAT
Source organism: Xylaria sp. FL0933 (assembly GCA_022578765.1). NCBI lineage: Eukaryota > Fungi > Ascomycota > Sordariomycetes > Xylariales > Xylariaceae > Xylaria > Xylaria sp. FL0933. The sequence goes on from MU389841.1 coordinate 16,969, forward strand.
CCAAAATGCCTCGTCAAAGACCCGCTGCCCGACCTGCTCCGGCTCGTCCCTCGCTTCCCGCTAAATCTGCTTCCGCGCCATCCCACCAGCAGACTCGTCCCGCAACCACATACGCCCCAGCCCAAGCTCCCCCAGCCCCTACGGCCGCCGCGGCAGCGCCCGCAGCCTCTCAAGGCCCAGGACTCTTCGGTCAGATGGCCAGTACCGCAGCGTACGTCTCTCATCCATCCTCCCCTTCCTTAACCCATCTTTCCATACGACCCTTTTCATACACCACCCAAATTAACATCCCCCAAGCGGTGTAGCAGTAGGCTCCTCCATCGGCCACGCCATCGGCGGGCTCTTCGGCGGCGGTGGTTCCTCAAGCGCGCCCGCCGAAGCCTCCCCGCAACAACAGGTGCAAACGTCGAGCCAGAACCAGGACCACTACAGCAGCAACAACAACTGCGCCGGCGCCGCGGAGAGCTTCACGAAGTGCATGGACGACAATAATGGCAACATGCAGATCTGCAACTGGTACCTCGAGCAGCTTAAGGCTTGTCAGCAGGCTGCTAAGCAGTACTAAGTCTGCCTGTTAGTCAGTCTATCAACAGGTCAGTTAGTTAGGCGGTTTGAGTGGCTGGCTGGCTTGACTGTGTTTATTTGACCCTGTGTTGGGGTTAGAATGATGTTCTGGATGGATGGGTGTGAGGAGAGTGTCGAGAAGGGTATATCGGGGAGCATAGTATTGAGAAGAGACGCAGTCATCGTTTCTCTCGATCTCCTTGCTATCCGATACAGGCAGCTCTGGTCTAAAAGGAAAGAGAAGGACCTTATTTGCACATCTAGACTATGCGATGGTTTTATCTCGCCTTGATGCATGTATATATTTCACGTCATCATCATCCTCCCCTCATCCCAGCCCATTTTTCATTGCGAAGAAAACTACCGGCATCGGCGAAGAGCATCTTTGGCATTTTAGCAGCTTGAATGAATGAATGTCAAGTTCGCTCACCTAATGTTTGGTGAATACCTACTCACATCTTGTATAAAGACAACACCACTCTCAACGGTGTAAAAACAACAAGAATATAACAATCTGCATGATTTTTAATCCCGATCGTTGAGTGACCGAAATGTGGAGTGAGCACGTGTGTGCATGTTCAGTCCGTAGTAGATAGCCCGAGAAACCAGGCAGACTGGCCGAGCAAAGCAAAGTGAGATTATTTCTATTGTATTTCGTGCGTGTACAATATGATAAATGTACAATCGGTATGTATATACAAGGCATCAGGAAGTGTGAGCCCGTGGCAGATAGGTCCCTTGTAATCTAATCCAAATCAACATCGGGGTCAAAATCATCCAGGCTAGGCACAGGTTGTCCACCCGCGATGGCATCGGTATCTCCCATGTATTGGTTCACACCAAGCATATCCAACCGGATTTCCCACTTTCTGGCGTTCTGGCGAGCCTTGACCGCCTCCATCGCCATACTATTGAGCTTGTGATCCAACCCGAGCTCCTCGGCTCGTCGAACAAGATACCCATTGACGTAATTCACGGGTGTGTCGATGCCTAGGCGAATGTGCTTCACCCAAGGGCTGTAATTTTTCTTCTGCGCCACGAGATACGTCCGCATCTTTCGCCGGAAAGAGTTACTAGTGAAATACTTGGCCGCATGCGGCATTACTTGGAGTTCCGGGAGCCGGGAAGCGATGGCAACGGATTCGTCGAGCAACTCTTCCCACATGGCCCAAGCATGGGCGTTTGGGTGGATCTGGTCGTACCTGCAGCCGAGGACGACGCATATCGAGTCGGCCACGGATGAAAATATCACCCATGGGAGTTTCCGCAATAGAAATCTGACCTGATTCAGTCCCACGGCGTTCAGATTCTCGGCCGATGTTAACAGGTCTATCAAGTGTCGAGTTCGCTGCAATGCCTCGTAGGCGGCAGGGGACGTGGCGAGCGCGGGGTCATCGAATTTTTGCGTGCCGCAAAGATACAGATGCCGCCGTTCGCGCAGCCTCACAGAATATATGTATTCGGGCATCTTCCTAAGTTTGTGAGTGAAGTGACCGAGGATGAAATTCGGTCGTTCGAGAGGATCTGGGAAAAGGACCTCGTTGATCCTCTCGACTAATCCGAGCCCGGGGTGTAGTAGACATATAGTGGTGTGGCGGTCTATACGATCGCGTAAGTTATGAAGAGACGGCAAGATTGCGCCTGTTGTCGTACTGATAATTACGTTGTCTAGGAAGTCCGCTTCCACTTTCTTGGAAGTTTGAGAATAGCGATAACGAGGATCGGTGACAGGCTCCGGACACGGTATCCCGACCGAAGACACGTAATGGCCCTGGCCGGTGAGTAAACTTAACTCTCGGGCCTCTTCACCCCATCGGCTCATGACTATGGGGTGATGGACCAAAAAGTTTAAGGGTATGTCGTGTTTAGATGCCAGAGCATGGGCGACGAATCTGGTTTGTATGTGGAAACCTACCATGTGGACTCGGTTGGATAACGGTATGCCAGATGTCATCGTCCTAGGGTCGACGATTTCAGCAGTGTTTTCTGAACCAACCCTAATATCTCTTTCTATCGGACGCTCGGTAACTTCCGCGACGGATCGCAAAGGACCTGTCTCCGCGACGTCATGATTCTCGGCATTTTCATTGCTGTTCTGCGTTTCAACTTCTTCGGCCACGGTTGTCTTCAGCTCAACTTCTTCGACCTGGGTTTCATCCGTCTTGTTTAACTCAACTGAGGCCATCTTCTCTGCCCATGATGTTTCGGGTATTGGACGGCTTGACGCGGTTTGCGGGGTAGGCCTGAGTTGAAATGGTAATGGAGGAGGATGCCGAATAGGAGGGGCAGGGGAGAGATAGGGTCTCTCATGCGAGGATGATGGTGATTCCGCAGCTGCGGCCGTCGAGACAAAGCACAACGGCGGCGTGTTGGCCCCCCGGCCCACATAGAGGTTATCGCATGGCCATGTCGAGGATCTGGGAGGTATTCGCGGTAACGCCCGCGAAAGCGGTCGACGGACGATATGGGAAGACAGGATGGAAAGCTCGTCGAAGCGACTAAGATGATCTCATTTCAGTGATCTGAGCCAGACCCTATCCCAGGACGGCAGGCTCTTCCTGGGGATGGTCGAACTCTTGGGTACAAAGGGGGATCTATATCATGAAAGAGAAATGCCAGATCTAAGAGACAGGAAAAGACCGTTCTAAGGTGGAAAAATCGTAAATATCGGAAACACGTGAATAGTAAAAATACAGTATAGATTGAGAACGCTCTACCCCTCTGCTGTGATCGCTGGCCGAGGGTGAAAGAGACCTGGTCGGTATCGCTGTCTATTTTTTGCAACGTCCATGACGGCGATTACTTTTAGCTCAGTTAATTTTTTGCTGTCGCGAAGTGGTCCCCATTCTTTTGCAGTCCATTTCTTAGTCCGGGCCACCTGCAGGGATTGTACTATCGCTGTGGATTCCCCGTACAGATATATCCAATCAGGAGCTTGCAATTGTTAACTGTGGGTGGGGGAGGGATCTCATTCAAAGCCGCGACTTCTCGCTTTATCTTGTCCTTCTGTCCCCACTATTGCGCTCCCCTGTAGCACCTGCAGTTTCTGCCGCTAAATACCGCCATAATTCTCGCGAGACACCCTTCTCAGTTCATACCTTTCATCCCATTCACCACTAAGTCCCGGGAAATATCAAAAGAATATCACCATTCACATATTTATTGACAATTGTGATACATAGCGAGATATCAACTGGTCTCGGATGAGAAGTCGCATATGCACACGGCCCTTCCAAAATGGATCCCGCGGACATTTTACCGTCACTTGAGCGTCTCGATGATGCCATCGATAATCTCGAAGAAGCATTACAACCGATTGTCGATAATGTGACCGATGTCGCTTCCAAGCTTCCTCTCCTCGACAAGGCCAAATTCTATGTATTGACGGTATATTCTATTGAGTCTATGCTGTTTTGTAAGCCTTTTCTCGTGGTTTAATCGTTATCTTTCAAACTAATGATATCTGGCAGCCGCTCTTCGTCTAAATGGCGTTGACGCAAAAGAACATCCTATCTTTAAAGAACTGGCAAGAGTACGCCAGTACTTTGACAAGATAAAGAATATCGAATTTCCTCCTCAGAAACCCGAACAGAGTCTCAATAAGGAAGCGGCTATTCGTTTGTTGGTGTTTTCCCTGTCTTTCTCTGTTTCTCTATCCCAGGCTTGTTTGAACTTCGCGTTTTATATGTTACTCTTCAATGCGTTGCTTCCTACCATTTTCATATTCCCTGAAAGTGAATAGTGCACTAATAAGTTGTAGTATTCGGGCGGATCTCGCGGATAATAAGGAAATTAATACGAAACTTACTGAGATGATTGCCAAAGAACGGGCAAAGGCAGCTCTCAAGACCAGGCTTTCTGAGAAACGTAAACTTTCGGAGGTAACCTCGGAAGAAAAGCCTAGTGAAGAAGCTGTGTCTAAAGCCGTTGTTGAATCGGAAGAGTCCGATGAAGAAGTTGAACCAGAAGTGGAGCCGCAGCCAAAACTTAAGAAGCCTAAGAAGGAGAAGAAGGATAAGTCAGAGCGAAAAGAAAAGAAAGAGAAAAAGGAGAAAGGAAGCAAGAGCAAAAAGGAGAAGAAGAGCAAGAAGTCTTCTAAGGAATGAGGGCAGTCTATTCGAATTTAATTTCACTAACGACTTATCCGGACTGTCAATCACGTTTTCGAGACCGACTACTTTGCATTGCATTGGCATCCGGGCCTATGAGCTATCCGGAAGCTCAACGTCACCTTCGAACCCAAGCGTTTTGCGATTCGTAAGTATACGGGATTATACGCATACAAACACGTATCTGCGATTTTATGGTATCATGACAGGCATATTTAGCCACACGCGAATGGCAGGAAGACGCGTAGCAGAACGATGCTTGTCGTGGTTTGGCATTGAGCGAGGCTGTGTCACGCTGGACTCTGCGTCCCGCATGTTCAATATTAGGACAAAATGCAGGATCTATAAAGGTCAAGAGAGATGGCAATATTGTGAGCCGGAGAATTGACATGATACCCACGCCTTCGCATTATCGGCTCGCGTAGACAGCAGTTGCCCAAAAGCAGGCTAATCATATCTTAGCATTAGATAATGTAATGCTAGACTGCGAATACTCACGCCGAATCCGAAGCTGAGCCGCAACGTGAGATGCTAACAAACTACTAACATACTATCCCAGCTCTCCCTCATCGATTCCATGACCGGAGCTCAACACTGATTTTTCCAACCGACAATAACATTGAAATTATCCGAATCGAATTCCTGACCCCTGCAATACCTACTGCCATGGTAGTAATCCTGACCACACTTCCCAACGATATCCGCAACGTACGAGGCAAGAGAGCTACACGACGGCGCGATAGGCTTGGAATTATCATTGCATAGCCACACCGCCGCGTTCCGCGTACACACAAGTACAGCGCAGACCTTCGGCCCGGCACCGACGGAGCAGGCGCCGCTCATCTTGCTGAGCTTGTCTTCCGAGTCCTCCACGTTTACCGTCAGGGGGCCGAGGGAGTTTTCGCCTCCGACGCCGCAGATGAGGCCGGTCTGGAGTGGTGGTTGTTAGTCAATTTGTGGCGGTAGAAGGGAGAATAAGGGAAGTGAAGAGGAGTATTGAGTTAGGTCTGGTTGTTGGGTTTGGGGAATGATTGTAAAATTGAAGGGGACTTGCCTTGGTGCCGCGCTCTTGGAGTCTTGTGTTCTCGGCCACACCGAGATCGCGGCGGTGGCCCTCCCAAGTGAAGTCCTTCTTGATGGCCTGGATTTGTTGCGTTACTTCCTGTTGTGCCGCGCGTTAGTCTTGAACGCACTATGGACTATGGAGCTAACGAGGGCTTCGCGATTTTATTGTCATTCTGGGAGTGCCCCCTGGACTTTATTGTGGCTGGGTGGAAGTCACTTACATCGATAGTCCCGTTGAAAGAGAGTTCGGGTCCGCCTTTCTCGATAACGCCCCTCCAGGTCATGGGTTCGACCTTGTATCCGCTTGGAAGCTCAGAGCGGATATCGAGAGAGTGGGCGGGAGGCTTGACGAGTGTTAGTGGTGCTGCTCGATTATCTGGGGTAGAGGCAAACACTCACCGTTGCCGTCACTTTGGCGGAACTTGCCGCGACGATGGCGGCGGCGATGATACTGCTATATCGCATGTTGACAGTTTGAATCGGTCTTTCCTTGGCTAACAGTATAATTCTTTCTTTTTCAGGTCTACCTATCGATTCTTGTCTCTCCGAATTTATAACAGCAGGCCGTCGGCAAGTATATATAGCCGAGGCGGTGAGGTAAAAACTAGGCACCGCAAAACACTTTATACCACCAATATAGCTAATTATTGAACCACCTAATGATCTAAATAGCTATTTTTGGAGCTGTTGCTATTATAGCACGCCTATTTAAGCCTTCGAAAAGTATTTTAACGAAATAGCTTCAAAAATAAAGGGTTGAATAAGTGGCTATATTGGTGGTATAAAGTGTTTTGCGGTGCCTAGTTTTTACCTCACCGCCTCGATAGCCTCGAACATTGGGGCCAAATACACGCTATCGCTCCCTTGCATAAAGCACCGCGCGGCTCAAGTTGTTTGCGCAATTTTCATGTGGGGGTGGCGTTGAATGTGAAGCAAGGGATTGGAGCAGGTAGCAAACGCTCCATTGTCTTGCAGTCTTCTTAGCAAACATTTGGTGAATGCGTTTTTACACTTCGTGGCAGGGCATTTCAAACATCCCATCCCTTGCGAGACTGTTGATCACGGGATGGGCATGATTGGCTGAAGGAGAGTAACTGCGTTTAAGGTAGTACGAGGCACTCGCAGTGTGTGCTAGAAGTATGTAAGGGGTCACGACGACTAGGAGATAAACTGTTTGCCCGCGTAGCTTGTCCTATCAATTTGCTTCTACTTTCTTAAGATGCTACAGTTGACCCTCATTCCCTCGACTAGGACTATTAGGCGTGACGTGTGTGCCGTGTCATGTGGCCCTTCATATCGTGTTTCCTGGGACTTGGAATCTTGACATGGTTTCTATTGGTGTTTAACTTTAAGCAAACAATTCAGCCTAGAAAACGGCCTAGATTTGTATATTTTGCAAAACTATCTCAATATACATAGCGGATTGTCAACAACAACATCAGCATCTCACAACGCATTTCTGAGAGACGCAATCCGCGCAGTTGATGCCGAGAAAGCAGAGCTGCTCAGAGACCCCGAGTTAACTGCAGTCACCAGAGCACTCACGATGCCCTCTCCCTGACTAACGTTCCGACCCGCAGCAAGAATGATATCCACACCAGCCGTCAACGCCAAAACACTGCGTTCCGGATCCGTGCCGAATCCGTTCAATCCACCAGCTTCTATCGCGTCCGTGATAATAACGCCCTGGTAACCCAGACGCCCTCGTAGCTCGCCCTGAATCCACTTGCTGCTAATACCGCTAGGATACTTAGCGTCCAAGGCCGGATACAGCGCCCACGAAGGCATAACCATCTTAATACCAGCCTGGATAGCAGCGGTATAAGGCGCCTCGTCAATCGACCGGAGATCCGCCAAGCTGCGATTAATAGTCACGGGTCCTTCATCCGTGTTCTCGGATGCCGAGGCAGCGCCCAGGCCAGGGAAGTGCTTGGCTGTAGCAATAACACCCTGACCTTGCTGGGCCTTGATGAACGCCGAAGCACACTCCGCCACAACGGCCGGGTCATTGCTGTACGAGCGCTCATACTGATCCTCGAAATCGCCCGCTTCGTGATACACGTCGAGGACGGGCGCCAGATTGCCATTATGATTGTACGCCTTCAGCGCAGCCGCGGCTTGGATCCCCGCCGTGTTACCCGCTGCAGCGGGATTCGACTGCTGCCCGATCATCTTCTCCGATAGCGTCGGGCCGCCGGGGAGTCGCTTGACCTCGCCTCCCTCTTGGTCCGTGAGAATTAGTAGTGGCCCGTTGATTGCGCAGCCGCCGGATGCGTATGCGCTCTGCAGACTGGCGATGTATGATGGCAGGTTGCTGTCGACATTATCCGAGAAGATGATGATGCCGCCTATCTGGCATTGTCTTGCGAGAGTCGTCAATTGCGCCGGGTGAGCGGTGCCTGAATAGGAGAAGATGACATGGGCGGCGGCGTCGGCGGCCGTGATGGCTAGCGTGGAGCCGATGAGGCTCGCCGTGGTGAGGATTAAGCTGAGGGGCGTCATGTTGCTTGAAGTGGCAATACTGAACTGAAGATTGTAACCCGAGACCGCAAGGCCTGGGACTCTCGACGGAAAGGCATTATTTATTTGAGCTTCAGGAGTCCGAAGAGCTAGTCTCCAGCCTCCGGAAAGAGCCGCGTCCTATCGACGACTAGTGCACATGGTCTAAGCCATGATGCGTACTATTCTATGCATACTCTAGCTGCGCTTGATTTGTCTAGGATGGAAGGTCATGTACGCTCTGGTGTCGATATATTTTGTAAAGTTGCACTAATGGGATTGAGCGAGGCTTCATTACGTCCAGTCTGGAAGGTGGTTTACAGTGATCGTCATGGAAATGTCACGTGAGCGGAATATATTCCGTCCATCTTGGCCCCTTCACTGTGTGATTATCCCTAATTTGGTCTGAATCGTAAGGACGTAGGGCCACGTAAAATAAACGAAATCGGTACAGCGTAGATTCGAAGACGCGAGTGTTTGGCTGAGAACTTATACAACCTCGAATGGTGATGATAGAGGTGCTTCTGTAATAGAAGCCTGGATTTAGGCACAGCACCGGAGAACAAGGGTAGGTGATCACACAAAGTGACGATGGATGCCAAATTCGTCTTGTGATGTCGGGAAAAATGGATCAAGTCTATCAACACGAACCTTTGACCTCGTCATCCTCGATCCGCGTTCTTGACTTGCTACCCTCGCTCAACCGACAAGCTCCGATCAGCTGTAACATCCGACAAGTTCAGCTCGGTAGTGTAGACACCCGTTATGAGGCCCTGTCCTACGTTTGGGGAGCCAGGAAAGGTACTCAGCCGATCACTTGCAATGGCCGAGAGCTACTCGTCACGCCTAATTGTATTGCGGCACTTATCCAGTTGCGACGGCCATTGCAGAGACGTACACTATGGATCGATGCCATATGCATCGATCAGGGCACTGATGCCGCTGCAACGCAAGAACGGAATCGACAGGTTGCGATGATGGGCGAGCTGTATCGTTCAGCCAGAGGTGTCATAGTCTGGCTAGGTCCCGATAACAAAGGGCTCACGCCACGAATATTTCGATATCTGAAGGTCTTGAGCTTCTTCCGGTATGTGGACGTCATGAACGTACCACGATTTATCCGTCGAACAGTGAAACTTGCCAAGCCCTACATGGTCAAAATGTCATGGCCAGATGGACCAGGCGTACCGAGGGCCAAAGGTCCCGCTTTCGCAAATCTGATTGAACTTTTGGGCAGTGAGTGGTTCACGAGAACCTGGACTATGCAAGAAATCATCACGTCTGGTCGATGTACCGTCATGTGCGGTACCTCTACGATAGGATGGGACCAGTTCTTCGTCGGCATGAGGGATGCGGGCGCGAGCCATCACTCCAATGCAAACGCACTGCTTCTATACTTACGGGGCAATATAGTCGACGAGATACTAAACCCTAATGATACAGGTGATGATTGGAGAAGTATGCATGATATACAGCTGTTGAAAGCTATGTGTAAGCTGCAATGCTCGATCTCCCATGACAAGATTTATGGGCTATATGCGATATTCCGCGCCCGTGGCCTACGCCTGCCAGATCCAGACTACGACAGACCCCTTCTTGAGCTCTTTGAAGAGACTGCGAGAGCCTATGTGCAGCACAAGAGGAAGCTAGACATCCTTCGGGTAACGCTGCCCCCGAGCGAAGCATCCAGGTTACCGTCGTGGATACCCGACTGGCTGTCTGGGCAGCCGGCCGGTCAACTTACTTGCAGCGACATCACGGGCACCGTTATCGTGTGCTTCAGTGATTTCCCATCGACCATATCTTCGTGTCGAGGGGCGCTCATCCCCGATATAAACGCCAGCCCGCCGACACCTGGAAAGCTACTAGTGAAGGGGAAGTGTGTAGGACGTATTAAGACCATCAGCGCGGGCGCGTATGTAGGAGCACAGCCTGTGAAAGAGCTCTCTTATTTCTTCGATTTCGTGTCTACGTGCGGGGGATGGTGTAGGATGGTTGCGTCGACCGCAAGTTATCCGACCGGAGAGGATCCGACACTAGCTGGACTGCGCACAATCACAAGCCATAGGGAGTATTTCCCGAACGGGCGGCCATTGGATCCCGAGCATCTCCTATTATGGTTCAAGACTCTGCTCGGCGATGAGACGATGTCTGACAGCGGACACTTGGATGAAAGCACATCGGCGGGGAGTCACCTTCAATCTGATCATCGCAACAGTGCTGTTAGAAAGCTCGATAATGCGAGAATTGTGCAGACTGTTCAAAGCTACGTCAACTACAAAGCGAACTACTCCTTCTTTACGCTTGATACTGGATACTTTGGCTCTGCGTTCAACACTTGCCGCGAAGGCGACGACATCTATCTGTTAGCTGGCCTTGATGTGCCGTGTGTTTTATGGCGAAGAAGCAACGAGTTTAGATTCGTAGCTCTTGCTTACGTCCACGGCGTCATGAAGGGGCAGCTTTGGCCAGAAGATGAAAGTGAATTAGAAGATCTGATTTTGGTATAATGAAAAGATCCGTTACACGCCAAATTATCCTGTATTGAAGAGACTTCCAGCACCGGTGAAGACATCTACATAAGGTGCCTGCCAATATCAATAGCCCATGAGAAAAGACATTTGACAACCAGGAATCGAAACGGCTGCCGAAACCCGAAGACTATCATGGTACTTGGTATCCAGCGTGAAGTTGGGTCACTGATAGGTCACTGACAGTTGTAGTACAGGGTAGGGACTCAATGTTATCGATTCCTGAGTCTCCTTGCGATAGACCTAAGTGGAAACCCGAGTTATAATATAGACAAAATTGAGCTACGACCACCCTGCTAGATCTATGCTACTTTACTGTAAGTCTAACCCTGACAAAGACTGAGTTCGGGCTAATACCAGACGAAGTACGCTATGACGAATCCCAGAGCGCCGATAAGCGCAAGGCCTGGTTAGCATGTTAGCACAACGTGCTTCAGAATAAATAGTAGAGCAGTCTTACAAGGATATAAGCCGGCTGAGATATGCATTACCCACGCATATGGAGGTTGTTCTGATCCAGTAACGCCACAACTCTGTTCGTGCTCAAGATTGGTCGTCGAGTCTTGCGGAGTGGAAGCATCCTTCATATGATCATCGATCATCTCGGGGGAGTGTGACTGAATTGGCATAGGTTCTTGTGTGGTGGGACTTTCGCCTTCAACGTCGTCCTGGAGCAATTCCAGGAGTACCGACTCATTGTGAGGTTTCCAGTCCAGCACTATATCGCGAAGTGAAAGCTCTCTCTTCCCTATGCGTTGCAGACCTGACGATACTTCATAGGCCGAATAGTGGTCATCATCTCCACCTCTCAAATAATCCGAATTACCAGGTCCACCCGAGACCCCCACACACTCGCACCCATCCTCTGATAACCTGAAACGTACCCGAGGATTGGCTCCGTGCCTAAGCCATAACTCTATGATAGTTGCCCTGATATCACGATCCTCCGAGTCAACACAAAAACGCACCCAGTACATTACGGATCCCGGTTCCATACATAACAGGGCATGATGCCACGCAGGCTGCCTTATCCAATCTCTTCTTAACCTTTCAAACTCCCGAATTGGCAAGACAAAACGCCCATCCATACCATGGGCAAATAAGATCTCCATGATACGAGGTGACAAATGGCGTGTTGTGATGGCTTTAGAAATTAACCTAAACCTAATGTTTTCGTTTGTGAGGACATCAGTCTCCCGGAAGAGCCAACCAATAAACTCGTGAAAGCCTGCAAAAGCACTAGCGACGATGATGCTCATGGAGGAGTGACCAGATAGTGACAGGATCTGTTCAATAGAAAGAAGAATTCGAAAAACCTCTTCCCACTCACCTTCTATCTTTACTCTTAGCATCCATATGAAATTTCCGAAGTTGAATATCAACCACGATCGGACGTCCTGGTTCCAGAATTTGTTGGAGGACATTGAAACCAATCCGCTATGAAGAAAAGAAAACAGCGATAAAGAATGAGAATGCTTCGCCAATACCCATTTTACGTCGATCAATAGCGACCAGGACGCCACCGCCGTGTTTGAATAGTCTGAAACTGGAACCGTGGCATGACCGAAATAAGAAAGGAGGAATTCTGGGACGGATCTGTGCATGAATTTGATTTGGTCCCTGCCGATATCGATAAGCCCTTTACATCGCGTCCGTAGTATACGGTTGATCTCCCGCATAACTTCATTATCAGTCATACCGTCCTTTAACCACGCCTCCTTTTCGAAATCGAAGTCATTCATGTCGACGTCATGTTTCATTGGCACGCCTGTGTCAGCGGCTCGTAGAACCAAAAATCCACCCAAGCTCGAGAGGAAGTACCTGCTGTAGTTGTAGTCGCGAAATCGATCTCCGGTTGAATACGCCATTCCCGTTGCTCTGAGCACCGCGGAAAGGAGCACTTCAACCCCACGCCGAGAAGCCTGGCTGATACCTCTCATAATTTGCCCTAGCAAGGTGTCTAAGTCTGCGGGCTTTTGTAAAAAATCTTCATAGAGACGTGTAATGGGAATGTCGTCGTCGAGGCCTGCCTCTAGGTCCTTCAATACGAGCGCTACCCACAAGAAGACGCCTTCGGCGGACTGTATGATCGTTTCGATTAAAAATAGGCACTCTCTGGGACATTTCTGTCTATGCATTCGAAACTTAGGATGGCCCTCGAGTGATTGTTCAACGAAGAGCCTGATATCCCCATTTGTCAAATTGTGCAGCGTGAACCGTTTCTTCTCGTCGAGCATATCCGTGAAGGGCTCTTCAATTCGACTAGACACGCACATCTTGATCTGTCCCCCGGAGTTCTTCGTCCACTGCAGGAGCTTGTTAACAAGATTTCTGTAGGATTGATCGATCTTGCTAATATCGAATTCATCTAAGCCGTCAATAAAAATACAGATTCGAATTCCGGGAAGATCTTGATCGAGACTCGATGAGGTGGAGACTATAGTGAACAGCGAGAATGCCGCCATCATTTCATCAGAATCCAATTCAGCACAGTGATGCTTTTGAAGTCCATAGGCAAACCTATCCCGAATTTCTTTTGGGAAGATATCCCTGGAAAGTTTTGGTACCTTATCAAGGACCTGATGGAGAAGCGCTCGTATAAGCCCCTTCATGTTCTTCTGCTCATCTGTTCCTATGCGCCAGAAGAAGAATTTGGCAATCAAGAGCTCGTCATTACCGGCCCATTCGCGAAGTAGCTCCTTGGTTTTGGGATTACGGCAGATATACTTCATTAAAGTGGATTTACCGGATCCTGGTTTGCCGCAGATGTGAAAGATACCGTCTCCTGATCTGAGCCATGCAGGAAAGGTCGTCGCCAGATGAGGCTCACTCTGAAATACAATTTCAGGCTTAGTAAAAATCCATTCAAACGTCCCCCCTTCTTGGGTCTGTACTTCCTCGAAGCGGGTTCTGAGGTTAGGGGTATAAAGTGACTGAAGGATCAGTCGATCTGTCACAATCTCCTTGATCTCTTCTAGGCAAGTAGTTGCACCGTTTTCGGTCGGGCTATCCGTACTTCCCAACGCAAGAAGAAGTTGGGCTTCAACAGCATTGAGTGTTGCCTGGATATTGCGGTTTGTCTGGCTAATATCTTGAAGACTCTTCATGGAGTCGCTGACGCTGGCACTAGTTATATCTACTCAGTATTCATACTCAAACCCGAAAGGTGATGATCAAGGCGTGAGGGTGGGGTGTCGAACCGTGTACTCATAGTGATCCAACGGAACAGCTCATCCCGCAACGACACAATGTCCTGCTGGATTTGCTCGATCTTTCCATTCTTCATGAACAGTCTGAAAGAAGCCTCAAAAGCTGAAAGCAACCCCCGCTTTTGACTAGATCTGCAATCTTCCAGTACTTTTTGTAGCTCGACGCATCTCGACATCAAATGAGTCGATATATCACGCATTTTCTCGTCAGCCGTGCGATAGGATGGCTGAGACTGACAAGACTGGAGCTCTGCGATGAGGTCTCTGAGACCCTCTGCCTCACGATTAATTGTTTCACTGACTACGCTGCGACCATTGCCCGATTCGTAGACTTCTAGCACAGTCTTCCCTCCCTTGATAGCCTTGCCGACCAGGTCGATGATGTTGCAGGCGAGCGAAAGCGCGCTGATGGGATCCATTGTCAAGTACGAAGCTGAGCCAGGTGATTATATGTAAGATAGAAAGGTTCACTCAGGTAGAAAAACGGTGAGGAGATTCAGCCAGCCTGCTTAATACGATGACCGGTTGAAGACCATGGCCCGTGCATAGCTGCATATCCTCATGTCGCCTCGAGCCAATGAATATATCCTGCGCGTCTAAGATCGTACTACCATCCCAAAAGTCCTGTCACAGGAGCCGTGACTGAGCCTATGCGTAGAAATACGCACTTCCCCAAACTTGTACTTTCTGATGGAATACCTAGGCACCTATATGTCGAAGTGAACCCTAGGGCCCAGCGCCCATGCTAGGGTTAGGCCTCCAGGAGATAATCCACGCCTACACTTCCTGAGGCTTTCAGGCCCTGAAATGATCATCATAAAACATGGAAATCAAGTGACCGCGTGAAAAGGAACGTTATATTTGTGTGAATGATAAAGTCCAGCGCACCCCATGTGTCTCCTCTCGTCACTAGTTTTCCCAAATGCTCCATTATATCACCCTGGTTAGCCATTTCGGCTGTGGCTTACCCACACCACTTCAATATTTGTATTTAACCTATCGGATACCTGATTATACCCGTTATTTTAAGTACTCTTGTGTGGTCACTATAATTAGCATCATATGCCCATTGATGGGCGACAGGTAACTGGACGTTGAGATCGTAAATATCACTACTCAATCGAGAATATTCTTTAAGTTCTTCGTCATTCAAATCCTTTTATACGGTTCAGGGGAAACTCATCGAGATAAGTACATATAGTTACAGGCCAGAGGCACGAAGTGAGCAGCCCATACCTCCTCCTGCACAGCAAGCAAAGCCTATCACTTTTCTAGTGCAAATCCCAGCTATCCTCTTCTTCTTCAATCATCAACCGCCCCCTTTCCGCCAAGATCTGCGATCAACTCTAGGTAAAGTTTTCAAAACGGGCTAGCTCGACTTCATCACGTGCGCAGTATTTGACAGTCCACTGCCACAAGTCCTCGATCTTCGTCTCATCGTAGCTATCTTTGCTTGACGGGATCTCCTTCTTGCCCTCAAAGTACTTCCCCGAAATGCCAGCCGCTTCTAGTGATACAGCCAGCCAAGCTAGCGAAGCACCCGACTCGCTCGGCTTGTGGATATTGTCCGTATAGACGACCTTAAGGACTGGGACCATGTTGGGTAGAACCTTATCCCACGCGAAACGTGTCACGCAACCGGCCTCGCGCGCCAGTCCCGTGCCTGGCATGAGACCCGGGTCGAATGCATTAATGGTGATACCGCGATCTGGAATCTTCTGACGTAGTCGTTCGTGTAAGGCATATGTCCACAAGACATTGGCGAGCTTAGCATTGGCATAGTGTCTGCGACCGGGCCCATTCGCAATAGCCGGCGGTGGATGAGCTAATTCTTCAGCCGTCGTGTAGATGGGTTCGGGCAAGCCACTTTTGATAGCTGGATCATGAGTGCCGCTTGAAGTGATTACTATGCGGGCGTTGGGGGCGAGCTGAGGGCAGAGAAGATGAAAGAGGAGAGCGTGGCCGACATGGGTGATGGCGAAGGTAGCCTCAATGCCTTCGGGCGTGTACACAATCTGATCTGGGAATTGGAGAGCAGCGTTGAGGCAAAGCGCCTGAATTGGGGGATAATCCTTTGCAGACCAGTCTAGGGCGAAACTTCGAACGCTCTTGGAATCTGATAAGTCAAGTGGCATGAATATTGTGTTATTCCGCTTCAGAGCCCCATTGATTGAGTCGGCGGCATGTTCGCGGTCAGACCTTGAGCAGACGACAACAAGCCAATCGGGATGTTGACGGGCAATTTCCAGCGCGGCGTGATACCCAAGATTGAGTGTACCACCGGTGATAATGGCAGAGCGAGTATAGGACATTTCGGTAAGTAACGAACACGCAGATCAGGCTCTCTCGACCGTAAGGATAAGTAGGAGTTTTAACGTGAGTATTGACTGTCAAGGAATATTGATTATCGATGAGGGTAGGATAAAAATTCATGCGAAATGGTAAATAGAAAGTTGTAGAGGAAGCTCAAGACTTGCCGACTGCTGTGGAAGCGATGCCTTTTATCTTCGAGGGAACGCATGGTGATTTCACCGTGTGCCTGATACTTCAACATCTTATGCCAAACTTGTTCTGAGCGTCTATACTATTCACCCTAAATTCGGTCTCATCGCAACGTCTAAGAAGGGTTTCGGCTTAAACCCGAAGCCTACCGACAGATACTGCCCCGGGGGTTACCGAGTTGCCCACTAATTCCGTTAAGCCCATGCCCCTGACATTAGTACCGGGCCCCGCGGATTCATCTATAGGCCTAGGATCTCGCGTTCAAACTCTTGCATCTCTTATTATCAATAATTTAAATTCGGTATTCAAATTCAGTAACATATTTTCTTTCTTTGCCGTGTTCATGCTGTTTACAGGGTCTGGCCGAATCGGCCTGGGCATAGAAGCCTCATTCGTTAACGCCACGGATCCCAGCAAATGATCAATCAAGTAAGTAAATAGATATTCGGACTCAACTTGCGGCAGTTGCTGTCCTCGCTGATAGTATAGGGCCGATAATATCGATGGGCCGGAGCTCCGAACGGTTGACATTAAAAGAATACAGCCCAAGTTTCCACCAGTTCAGGAGATTCTCTCGGTCGGCTTAAAGAGGGGGAAGAATAAAAGGGGCTAGCTAGTAGAGACCATGGAACAGACAAGGCAGAATGCCACAATCCTAAAGATTTTTATAGAGTGAATTGATTTCTATAAACTGAATTGAGCGACGTTCTGCACAATTGTCAAAGGTCTCTAATTAGTCATTCATCTCTAAAATGTGTAGGATTGACCTAGCTCTTGGGACGACGGTTAGGAGGTAGCGTATGGAACTGTTGACTCGCATGATGCATCTTAGTTTCTGGACCCCTCTCCCTGTAAGTATATTGATTAACTGAGGGTACTATGGATTTCGCTATTATAATGGCCACTGTCACTCATCGCGCCCGTGGTGGTTTGCTTATGCTATAATCATCGTACGCGGGGTAGAAGCATCTTGGGCATTCGCTCTGCGTAAAAACCAAGGGATCTCGACTGGTCTATATCAATTCCGGTGTATATTTGCATTAATTTTAGACAATTGATATATCACCGCTTAGCGCATCGTCCCATGCCTCTCCATACATAATACCATGAACATAACTAGACCCTATCAGCCTATACGTGCTCTCCTGGGGTATTGATCGAATTACGAATGGTACCTTTCCACCTCGGAAAAGTGAGATTTGATCGCCAACAGCGCTACGGCTGGGTACAAGCGCTAGATATCCCTTTTCAGTCCTCGCCAAGCGACGATAAAGCGTTCCTCCTGCGACAGTCAGGTAGAGCCTAGCGCTGCCATAGTACATGAAAGACATCACTGCCGCAACACCAACGAGAGACTTGTAGATCTGGCTATCCCCAGTGATACGCCTCAGAAAACTCACAGCCTTAGGTCCGCGGAGAATCTTACGCCATTCTCTAAATTCGGCTAAGGCTGCCTCGGGACCATTGAAGTCTCTAGCGCACATAGTCATAGCAAAGGCGGTCTCTGGGTCTTCGCCTGTAGGGTACGTGAAATACTTCGGGGATAACGCAAACCTGTCCCACTTCACTAACATATCGTGGTTCTCCCCTAAGTCACAGAAGAACACTTTCATGTAGCTCACGAATGTGCTGATCGAGGTGACATTAACCACGTCGAGATGATTCCATTGTGACTCTGTCAGAGTATCTTCCAGCGCTACAACTGTGTCGAACACGTAACCTGAAAGTGTCAAGACGTCTCTATTCACCCTGAAACTCGTTGTTCCTTGAGCTGAGCTTGATGCACGGAACGGTTTATATCTCGGACTGCTCGCTCTCTTGCGGTCGTCGTTGCGGATTATCGAGGCAGTTGGGGTGGGCGAGGTTGAACGCTCCCAGTCTGGAACCCACGATGGCAAATTCAACTTAGAATCTGGGTTGAATTCCGTAGCGAGTATATCCAAGTTTCCCGTATACGACATGATGGATATTGCTGCACGTTTATAGCATTCTTCGACCGAAATGGTGTAATCCGGAGTCAACTCTTGCACTTGCGCTTCTTTAAGATCAATCAGACCAAGAACAGAATACACCTTGTCTCTAGGATCAGTAGCGTCTAGGCGCCGGGTACGCCAAAGCAGATGAAGTAGGTCAACACGATCTGCCCGGATGCTGCCGTTCGCGTAATGTAGCTTTTGCCGCATCGCTGTCATCAGATTCAGATTGCTCTTGTAAATCCTCTCGGGGCGGCCCCTGAAACCGCCACCTAATATCATGATAAAAAAGAACCCCCAGTAAAAAGATTCCCATTTGAGAGAGCTTGTACCGCATACTACGAGTGCTTCTCGCGCGAGAGAAACCTCTTGAACAACCCAACATCGACTGAACCAAGGACGATTAATCAGCTGCAGAGAAGCTGCTACTTCTTCCTTTGTTGGATCCTGCATTTCATTTTTTTCTTGCTCCGATGTCTCTGAGGGAATTACTCCGTTATCCCCTTGACAACCGTTGGTCTCTGTTCTTGAAGCCTCTGAACACTGCTGACCTTGGCTTCGAAGCCTAGCCTTGCGACGATTTATCTCCTTCAGCTTTTCTTTCAGTATCGGTTTCGCGTCGGGTCGAAACAGAAGCCTAGGATCACCGATATTGAGAGAGCCGTCAAATATCAAACCTCCCCAAAACTCCGTAGTCCGCTCACAGAGGGGAAGAACCAGGTCACTGCCATCACCATCGTCGCCCAACCAAACTAACACCTTACTGGCGATTTGGTAAATATGCCGCATGAGATTCACCTGGTGGCTGCGCTCAGCGGGGTTATTTTGGTCAATGCAGATGGCGTCGATCCACAAGACTCTGTCACCTTGCCTTTGGCGAAGATGACGGAGCGCGGACTCTAGATTCCGCGTGACTTTGAATGGCCTACTGTCGCAGAAAATGAGGCACTTTTCCGATGCATCGCCCCAGCAATAGGAGAGCGCCTCATAACAGGGCAGGCTTGTCAACTTGACATCAGAGAGGCTGACACAGATAGGGTCAGTGAATGTCTCGCTTGCCACTAGTGAAAGGAGGCGGATATGGTCGCCGCCAGGGGTAATGTCAATTTCCTTGTATTCGAACTCAAACATGTTTGACCCGGAGCGAAGGTATTCCCGGGCCCTATGATGAAGGAATACTTTCTATTTTGCAAGTTTTCCCTTTCGCGCCCTGTCTTGGCGGGGTGCCTGATTCGGGTCAGCTTCAGCCCACACCGGCCTCATCTCATTCCTGGAGGCAGCACTTCTGACATATACGTTTCGGGTTGCCACACACGATGTTCAAATGAAATTGAAAAGCGCATTCATAACGAGGCAATGCCGGCGACCTATAAGCGATGATGGAATTCGTTTCATACCGGCGGCAAAGCAGTGGGCGTTGAGTTCGACCGTTACGCCAACAGAATTCACCGAACACTCAGCGCTTGAGACTGCATAGATTGTCCACCAATGCTTGCATCGCTAACATTCGAAGTATGCAACTGACGTGTTATTTCTGTACGTCTTGAACTTTGGATTTGATGGCGTTTAGATCTCCATCGCTATAAGTCTTGAAGACCTCAAAGGGGAGTAATAGCATCTAGCGAGCAAATGAAAATCTGACGAAATAGAACCATCTCCTGAAGTATATGCGAATAGCCCCTATTCACCATTCTATGTATTTCTAAACTCCTCCAGCCTTTTCCGTTGTACGCCATTTTTGTCAAAATTCGAGGGGTCCAGCCATCCCTCAAAGGCTCTCTTGACACTAGGCCACTCCCCATCTACGATAGAAAACCAGCAAGTATCTCTATTCCGCCCCTTTATGATCATGTGTTGCCTGAGTGTACCCTCAAATGTAAATCCCAATCGCAGGGCAGCTCTGTAGCTTGATGTATTGAGGGAGTCGCATTTCCATTCATATCTTCGATACCCTAAGTATTCGAACGCGTGCTTCGCCATGAGATACATGGCCTCCGTCGTGGCTGGGGTTCGTTGTAATCTCGGCGACATCAGGACGCCGACTTCGATAGAACGGTTTTTGGGGTCGGAGTTGTTATAGGTCGCGCACCCAATGATGTTATGGGTACCGCTTGGGGTAATCGGTTGGTCGGCCGAGAGAATAGCGTAGACAACCAGATCTGGGTTCTCGATTTCGGACTCCATGACGGCCTCGAAGTCTGACAGCTCGTTGAAGGGCCCATAGAACATGTAATCCCAAGCATGAGCATTCTCATCACCGGATATGTGTGGATATAGCGGCATGATGTGCTCGAGGGTCATACCCACTATTGTGACGAAGCGACCCGACAGCTTGACGTCCAGTGAGGGGTGGAAGGCCAGGGTTCTCCCTACGACGGGGCCGAGTGCTGCATCAGGTTCGGAACCCATTACCGGAGGAAAAGACGGCATGTTGAGCACACTTCACCGAAGCACCGGGTTGAGATATACAGATCGAGCGAGTTACCGCCCGATTATCTGCTTGTAAGATCGCAAGCGTCGACCATGTTAGGTAAATTTATACTCTACCAGATGATAACAAAGTAATGTCAGCCTAGTTAAATTAGGTGCGGGGGAATAAGCCAATACGACGTGAAAAATATGCGTAGGACTCCGGGCAGCCAGTCGTGACGCTGACCCCTTAAAGCTATGTAATCTGAAGCCGTCGCCGTTCCCAAGGATCTCCGAAACTGCAACCCCATAACGATTCGGAGATATTGAAGGGCAGATCCTGGCCCGTCCGTTCAATCTATAAATAGGAAGCGTATCATAAGAAGTGGAACTTAATTCCTCGACTCGCCCACGCGTGTACACACCTAGCGCCCATGATGGCAACGTTGAACAAACTCGCTTCAGCACTAACTTCAGTACTAGATTTGGTAGCTTTATCATGCTACTAATGTCGACAAAGCTTAATGCGAATACTTGAGATAATAGATGAACTTCGAGAGGCAACTCACTCGAACAATAGCTAGCTGGGTCGGGGTGAATCGTGAACCACTGTGATCTTGTTAGATTTTAGTATATCGCGATCACGCTACGTGTTGTTGTATAGCTTTATCTCTGCTATTTTAATTTTAATTTTATACTAGTTTGTTAGTGTGTTAAAATTAGCTTTAGCGCTTAATTATTAACGCTATAGTTAGCTTATATAATAATAGTAATCTTTTTATTTATATTTTATAAGCTTATTATTTTATTTAGCTACTTAATATAATTTAATATATTTTTATAAAAAATATTATTATAAAAGCGTTATTTATATAAAATAAAAATATTTTAATAAATAATAAATATAAAGCTTATATATATAAAGCGTAAATATTATATAATAATATTTTAAATAGCGAGCATATTAATATTTAAATATTAGTTTATTATTATATAACTATAAATTTATTAAGCTTGCGCGCTTACGTTTATAAGCTATATAATTTTTTTATAAAAAGCTTGTTTATTTAAAAGTTTTTTAGCTTTAATAATATTTTTATTATAAATATTTAAAATTATTTTACGCTTATTTTATAAGTATATAAAATGTTTATATATTAATAAATTTATAATTATTAATAATTAATATTTTTTTTTTTATAAATATTAATTTTTATATATATATACGTAAATAATTTATTATAAGCGTTATATTATATAATAAATAACTTGCTAACTTATATAAATTTAATTATATTTATTATACGCTTTAATTATAGTTATAGCTGCCGGCTTTATTATTTTTTTTTTAATAAAAAATTAATTAAGCAAGCTTATAATAATAAACTAATATAAGCGTTAGCTTTTTTTTATTATCGTTATTATTTAATAATAAAAATAAAATTATTTTTACTGCGCGCTTATTAAGCTGCGGCTAATTTATTATAATTGCGCTTTTTACTTGCCGCTTTAACGTTTTTTATAAATAAACTATATATAAATAATAAAATTTATTATTAATTAAATAAATATAATTAACGTTTTTATTATTTTTACGTAAAAAGTTTATATTGTTGTTATTATTATTATATTAAAAATAGTTAGCTTATTATTAAATACGCTTAACACTTATACTATTACTTTTAAGCAAATAATTACTATATTACTTGTTTTGCCGCCGGTTTTACTTTTTATTGCGGCTAAAGCTTTTGTTGTTTTTACTATTATTTTTTTGCTCGCTCGCACTAGCAGCGCCTTGCGCGCTTGTCGCAGTAGTAAACTAGCTTTTTTAAAAGTTTTTTATAAAACGTTTTATTTTTATTGCTTAAAAAGCGCTTTTTAAAGCCGCTTTTTAAAGGCCTGCAAAAAAACTACTAATAATAATTTATGCTGCCTGCGCTATATTTTTAAACATATTCATTTTTTTATATAAATTATTATTTTTTTTTATTAAACTTATTAATTATTTAATAAAAAATAATTTAATAAATATTTATAAAGTAGTTTACGTTTTATAAACTGTTTTCAAGAGTAATAACGCTAATATATTATAAGTAGTTAATTTTTAGCGCACTATTAAAATATTTTTTCGGCTTGCTAAAAAACTTAAAAAAAACAAAAAAAAAAACAAGTAAGCTTAAGCCACCTCGGTAGCAAAATTATTTATTTTTTAAAGCGTTAATTTAATTTATATTTAAGTCGTTTTTAAATAATTAAAAATTTTTTTATTTTATTTTCGATTTTTTTATCGCTGTTTTATAAACTTATAATCGTAAACTATATATATATTTAATTTAATTATTTAGCTAATTTTTTATTAAAAATTATATTTTTAAGCTTTTTTAAAATAATTAATAAGCTTATATAAGTAAATATTTTTTAATTAAGCTTAGTTAGCTTAAGTTAACTTAAAAAAGTTTTTTATTTTTAAGCCGGCAAAACTTTAATTAAGTTATCTACGATTATATCGTTAATAAATATATAAATTACTTATATAATTTCTTGGTTTATTTTTTAGCGTAATTAATAGTTATAAATATTTATATAATAAAACTTTATATAAAATATAACTAGCTTTTTAATAATAAAACTAATAATTTATTAATTATTATATTAAATTTTTATATATTAATTATATAATTTTATTTTAAGCTTATTAATAAATTTATTAATATATATTATTTTTTTAGCCGCTTATGCTAAAGTAAAAAGCTCGGCTTTAATAGTCGAAATAATTATTATATTTTATTTATTAGTTTATTATTTAATTACTCCGCTAAAAAGTTTTATAATATAAGCTTAAAAGCTTTTTTTATTTAAGGTATTATTAGTAAATAAAACATTATTTATTATTATAAAATTATTTTTATTTTTAAATTATAATATTAAATATTAGCTAAGTAATAAATAAATAAAAAGTTTATTAGCCGTTTTATAATATTTAAAAAAAAAGTTATAATTAAATTAAGTTAATTATAAAGCAGTAAACGTTATATTTAAGCAAGTAATAATTATAGCATATAAAATTAATTTAGTTTTTTATTAATAACACTTAATACTATAAAATATAACGTTTTTTTTATATAAAAAAAGCTTTTTAGTTTTTATTAAAATGCTCGCATAAGTAATAAAAGTATTATTTTAAAGTTTAATTATTTTTTCGATATATAAAGCTTAAAATAACTAAATTAACTTTTTTTCTTAGTTGTGTATTATTTTTATTTTTAGAAATTATTATAGATTATTTTTTTTAATTAAATTATAACAAGCTTTTAAAACAGCAATTGCTTTATTAATAAATAGCTAGCTTTTTTTTTTATACGTAATAATTATATTATTAATATATATAAAAAAAAGCATGCTACCGCGTAAAAAATAATAAAGTTTATAAAATATTAATTAAAAGTTTATTTTTTTTAATAATTTAATAATTTTTTTTTGCTATAATAAAAAAGATTTTTATAGCTTATATAAAGCTTATAATAGTTTTATAATAATATTTAGTTTTTAATAGTTTAATAATATACGTATATAAATTTTTTTGTTTAATTTAACGTTAATAAATATATTTATAGCGTTATATTACTTAAATTCTAAGTTAAATTTAATAGCTATAATAATTAATATTTTAAAAAATCTTTTTATTAAAATACTAGCATAAATATTTTTTTTTTTATTATTTAGCTATTAATTTTTTTAAATTATTAAGCAAGCTTTATATTTTTTATAATAACTATGCTTATTAAATTTATATATATATACTTATATATAATTTAAGGTTAATTTATTAATAGCCGAGCTTTTTAATATTTTTTTCTAAGTGCGTATTTTTTTATAGCTTTAAAAATAAGCTCGCTTAGTTTTTTTAAAGTGATTTTTTAATAAATATATATCTAGCTTTTTATACTACTTTAGCAGTAATAAAAGATTTTTTTAATAGATTTTTTTTTTAATTAAAAAGTTTTTTTAAGTGAGTTTTTAAGTAATTATTAGCTAGCTTAAGGGCTTTTTTTTTTTTTTTTATATTTTTATTAATATTTATTATTTATAATAGCTTGCGCTAATAAGCTTTTTTAAAGGTTTTTTTTTTTTACAATATTTAAATTTATTATAGTTTTTATTTAATATAAAGTTTTTTATAACATTAAGTAGTTATAATAAGTTATTTAATATATAGTAAGCTTTTTTAAAAGCTTTTTTTTTTTTAATAATAAAACCTTTAATAGTTTTTAATATTTACGGTTAATTATTATAATATTTAAATAAGTTTTTTATTATTTTATAAAAGTTTACTTTTATAATTAATTTATTATTTACTAGCTTATAGTTTTATAACCTAGCTATATTAAAATAAATAGCCTAGCTATTAATAATTAGCTTAAAAAAATTAAAGCTAGTATAAGCTTTTTTTTTTTAGTTAATTTAATTAAGGGTTAATTATAAGTTTAACCCTTTAAGTTAAATTATTATTAAAGCTAATAATATAACTTTAAGTAATTTTAATAATATTAAAAAGCTTAACTTAAATTTAAGGTTAATAAATAAATAGTTTTTTTTTTTTGTTTTTTTAGCTAGTTTTTTATAAGCTTGTCTTTGCTTAACTCTTTAGCTTTTATATTTTTTAGCTTTTTTTGCTCGCTTTT
This sequence comes from Xylaria sp. FL0933, assembly GCA_022578765.1. Lineage (NCBI taxonomy): Eukaryota > Fungi > Ascomycota > Sordariomycetes > Xylariales > Xylariaceae > Xylaria > Xylaria sp. FL0933. The sequence continues at coordinate 42,512 of MU389841.1, forward strand.
ATTAATTATAATAAAAGGTTTATTATTTTTTTATTTATTTATAACGTTTTTTTTTATTTATAAAGTATTTTAATAATCGATATTATTAAATAATTTTTCGAAAGTTTTTTAGCTTTATTAAAAGTGGGTTTATAATAATAAGTTATATAAACATTATTATATAAAGCAGCACTTAATAAACTATAATAAAATATAAGGCTATTTATAAAGGTTTAAGTCATTAAATAAATATATAAAAAATAACTAAGTATATTAATTAACTTAATAAAAAAAAAAATTTAAGCTATATAAGTGCAAGCATTTATAAGGTTATTTATATTTATAAGTGCGCTATAAAAAGTAAATTATAATAAAAATTCTTTTTTAAAGAATTTTTATAGTAAATATAATTACCGGTATATTTTTTTTAAAGCGGTAAACGTAAAATAATTTTTACTAAAATAGTGCTTATTTAAAATAAGCGTAAAGTAAACTTCACTAAAGTATATTTTATTTAAAGTAATATAGCTGCTAAAGCTCACTAAGTGCGCTAACTAAAAAATCTACGTTAATAAAATATATAATAATAAATTAATTTATATATATTAATTAATAACTTTAAAGTAACCTTTATTAAAATAATATATATTATTTTTTAATAAAGTAGCACTAATAAAGTAGTTTTTATTAAAGTAGCGCATGTATTATTTTTTATAAAATAAACTACACAATTAATTAGTGCACTATATTATACTTTATATTTTATTAATTAGTGGTATATACACTTTTATAACACTTTTAATTAATTAATTAATTTTAATACGTTTTTTTAATTAATATATTATAAGTGTTTAAGTTATAAATAGCTTAACTTTTTTAAAACTCATTAAAAAATGCGTTTTATAAGTTATAATTTTAGATTTTTTATATAAATTTTTTTTCGAAAACGCGCAATTTATACAGGAGTTCTTTAAGCCGTATTTTCGACTTAAGTAAAGTCGGTAAGTATATAAAATAAGTAGCGCCTAATTTTTTATAAAATATATATAAAGAACCTTAGGTGCTAAAGCTATTATTTTAGTAAACTTTAATAAATTTATATTATTATAACCCCATTATTTTCGACCGCAATAAATATTAAACCTTATAATATATTATTATTAAAAATAATTATATTATTAAATAATTATTAAGTGTATAGTATTAATCGCGTGCATTTATTATAACAAAAGTTTTAAAAATTAAAAACAATTAGTTAATAAGTAATAAATTATTTTAATAATATTTTCGTGGAATATATATAATTTTTAATAAGTAAAAAAGCTTTAAATAATAAAATATATTATTATATAAGTTATAAATAATAGCTATTTTTGTTCGCGCAAAAAATATAATAATAATAAAAGCATTATAAGCTATTATACTTAATATAAATTAATAACAAAGATTATTAATTTATTAATAAGACTTTAAAAACTTAATAAAATTTTTAGCAATGTTTATTAATTATAAATAAGCTTTATTAGTTAAGCGCGTTATAGTAATATAAACTATTATAATAATTTAAAGGTATAATAATCAAGATTATTAATTATATTAAAAAAGCTAACTATTAAAAAAAATTTTAAGTGCTTAATTTATATAATAAATTATAATAAAAATAAATAATAATTAGTTATCACTAATATTAGCAAATAAATAATTATATTATTAGCCGATAAAGTATTATATTATTATTTTTTTAGTTTTTTAATAGCGTATATAAATTTATTACGTAGCTTTAAAGCAAGTTTTTAATAAAAGTTCACAGCAGTAAATAATTCTTTAGCTATTTATAACTTTATAAGTAATAAAATTAAAGTTCATTAAATTAACGCATTATTAATATATTAAAAAAACCACTAATAAAAATAATAATAAAGCTATAATAAAAAAATAAAAAATAATAAATAATAGCAAAAAAAACTAATATTATTAATATTAAACTAATTATTTATATAATAATAATAAAACTTAAGAGTTTTATAATTTATTTAGATTTTTTTTAGTTTTATATTTGCGTAAAAAAATAACACTTGTTTATTTTTTAAAAATATTATTTGTCGCTGCTTAAGTATTAGTCCCCCCGATTTTTTTAAAGGCTATTAAAAAAATAATAAAACGCTAATTTTTAATGGTCGAATATTTAAAAAAAGCTTTAAAATTAATATTTTTCCGAGGCCTCTATAAAAACTAAAAAATTATTAAAGCTTTAGTATTAAAAAATCACTAAAAAAATCTTTTTAATTTAATTTTAATTCTTAGTTAATTAATATAATAAATAGCTTTATAACTATTAATAATATTTTAAAAAAAACTATATTTATATAAACTAAATATTTATTATTATTATAGCTATTAGTTTATTAAAAGCTTTTAATTAAATTATTATTAATAAATATTATAATTAAATTTTTAAACTTTTTTTTTTTTATTATTTTATTACTTAAAAATATTTAATAAACTATGTTTTAAGCGTAGGTTTTTTTATAAGTAGCAGCAGCAAAAAAGTTAAACTTATATTATATTTTTGCTATTTTTTAAAGCTTATTTTTTTAGGGTATTAAGTCTTTAAGTTTTATTACACTTTTAAGAAATATTATTATTATTATACGTAAAAATAAATCTAGAGATTATTAAAAAATAATATAAGTAGTACCCTTGTTTTTTTATAAAAATTACGATTTTTAAAAAGGTTTAATATTTATAAATAAAATTTTTTAAATAATATAAAAAAAAAAAAAAAAAAAGCTATATTTATAATAAAAATATAGTTTATTATATAGTTTTAAAGAGTATTATAAACGCTTTTTAGCTAGCACTATTAAGAGTATTAAAGATTAAGCTTAAAGATAATTATTATATTTTTTAATATTTTTTTAAGTGCTATTAATAGTTTAACATTATTAAATAAAATATTAATAAAGCTTAATATATATTAAAATTTAGCTTGCTTAGTAAATATAAAAGCTTTTATTAAGTTATCGGCTAATATTTTATTTATTAAAATATAATAAATATTAATTTCGTTGGTTTTTTATATTTTTTAAATAAATTAAAATTTAATAAAAGTATATTTATTATAGACCTTATATATACTTAAAAATATATATAATATACGCGGGGGTTTTTAATTTGCAGGTAATAATAAAATTAATGGTTATTAGTTTATAAAAAAAGTTTTCGGGTACTTTTATTATTATATTAAATACGCGTTAAATATAATAGTTGCTTTTAAGTGTTTAAAATATAAAGTAAAATAAAAGTTAAAAATTAATAGCTAAAAAATAAAACTAAAAAAGTAATTAAATATAAAAAATCGTGATTATTATATAAATATAAAAAATAAGCTATTTTTAGTATAATAGCCTAGAATTAATAAAGTTGCTGTCGATAATATTAATTTTAAAACCGATAAAATCGATATTAATAATATTAATTTAGGTTAAATTAATAAAATTAATATTAATTAAAGCGATAAAATTATGCTAAGCTTTTATATATAATAAATAAAGCGTATAACCGGCGATAATAAAATAAATAAATATAAAAAGCATAGCGTATACTTGGTTTTTTTTTAAGCCACTTTTTTTTATAACATTATTTTTTTTTTTTTATTGTTATTTTAATAATAAAATAAGTTTTTTCTTTTTTTTTTTTTATATATATTTTTATAATAATGTTATATTAAATAAAAAAACGTTTTTTTAAATTTATTTTTTAATATAAAGTTATTAAATATATTTGTTTTTTTTATAATATTTTTTTTTATAAGCTTATTATTATAACCTTTAAATATTTTTATTATAAACGTTATAACTTTTTTTGCGAAATCTTTTTTATTAATTTTTAAAAATATATATTTTACGTTTAATTTAAATAATTAAACTACGATATATAAAATTTTTTTTTAAAATAACTTTAAAAAATAGTTTATTATTATTTTAAGCTAAAAAAAAAATTTAATTTAGCAATAAAAAAAAAAAAAAAAGCAAAAATAAAAACTTGTTATTTTTAAATATAAAAAAAATTATAGCATAATAAAATATTATAAGTTATCGTTTATAATATTAATAATATAAATAAGTTAAATAAATTAAAGCAAATAAAAAAAAAAAAAAATAAGCATAATATATATAAAAAAGTTTAGTTATAAAAAGTAAATAAACGTTTTAAAATTATTTTTATAGTAGATTAAATAATATTAAATATTAATTAAAAAGTCGACCTTGCACTTTTAGTTTAAGCCGATTAAAATATTAGCAGTAAAATTAATTTATAGTAATTATAATAATTTTTAAATATTTTTTAAGTTTTTAAGTATTATTAGCATATAAATATTTTTTTTATTTAATAAAATATTTAATATTATTATTATTTTAACGAAAATTTAATATTTTTTCGATTTTATAAATATTTTAGTTAGTTTTTACCTTAAGTTATATTTTAATAAATATATTTTTCGGCGCTAATTTAAGTAATAAAATATAAAAAACAAAATAAATTTATATATTTTTTAATAAAAATAATTTATAGTTAATTAATAAAATAATTTTTTTAATTTTAAAAAAACCAAGTTTTTTAAAATTTAATTTATTGTTTAATTTTTTTATTTTAATTTAAAAAATTTTTATGTTCGCGTTTTATTTTTAGCGCAATAAATAAACTTTGTTTTTTTTTGCAAAAATTGGTTTTTTAATTTTTTTTTTATTATAATATTATAATATTTATTATTAAAAAAATTAAAATTATAATTATAAGTTTACTTAAAGCGTTTTAATTTTTATAACAATAATTTATATTTGTAATGCTATTATAAAAATAATAAATATTTTTATTATTGCTTGCTTTTATTATTTAATAATAACTAATTATTTATAAATTATTTTATAAAATAATATGTTTATATTTTTATTAATTAATATATTATAAATAATTTATACTATTAATAATAATTTTATTTAATTATTTTATTAATAATTAATATAGTTTTAAATATATTGTTTAAAAATTTAATTAAATTATTTAATTTAATTATTTATTTATAAATAATAAACTATTAAAAACTTAAGCTTAACTTTTAACTGCTTAAAAAAACTTGTTTTAAACTTAAATATAAAAAATTTATTTTAATTAAAAATAATTTTTTTTAATATTTTATGTTTATTTAAATATTAGCAAATAAAAGCGTATATAAGTTGTTTTATTATTATATTTTTTTTAAATAATAAAAAATATTTATATTTTATAAGTTTATTTATAATAATTTATATTATATTATATTATATTTTTATAGCTAAATTAATTAATAATAATAATTTAATAATAAAATCTTAAGCAATAATATATTATATTTATTTAAATATTTATATTAATTATAATAATTTATAAAGTTTATATTATAAAGCTTTAGTTTTATTATAAATATTATATTTTTTTATAATTAACTTAATTTTTTTTTATAGTTTTAAAAAATTATATTTTTTTTATAGTTATTAAGCTGTTTTAATTATTTTTTAATATTTATATAAAAAATATTTATAAAACTTTTTAATAAATTTGTTTTATAATATTTTTAATAAGTAAATTTTTTTTTTATATATTAATTTATTTTTATTAATTTTTTTTTGCTTGCGTAGTTTTATAAGTTTTTTTAGGTTATAAACTTATTATAGTTATATATTTATAAAACTTTTAAAAATAATTTTTATTTTTAAACTTTTATTTTTTTAAAAATATAATACTTAAATATTTTATTTTAAAACTTTAAATTTTTTTTAACTTTATTAATTAAATATATTTACTTAAATATTTTTTTTTTTTTTAATATAATATATTTTAAAATTAAACTTAAAAAAAAAAACTATTTAATTTTTATATCGCTTTATTATTTTTTATATAGTTATAAACTTTATTAAGTTTTTATAATTTAAATAAATTTCGATTAGTTTTATTATTTTTATAAAAAATAGTTTTTATTTTTTAAATGTTATAATAATTATAAATAATTTTTTATTATAAATAAAATATCGAAATTATATATTTTATAATACTTTTAAATAATAAGCTATTAAGTATTATTTATTGTTGTTTTTAAGCTGTTTAAGTATTTTTATAATTATTTTATTTAAAGCGTTTATTTTTAATTTTTTTTTTTTTAATAAATTAAGTAATTTAACTACCGGGTTTAAAGTTATTTTATATTTTAAATTTTTAAATGCTTTTTATGCTTTATTTAATATAAAAAACGTTTTTTTTTTATATTTTTTTATTATATATTTTATAAAATGCTTTATTATATTTTTAAAATTATAAATAAGCATATAAATATAATTTAAAAATCTTAAAGCTTATTTAATATTTATAACTATTGCTAAATTTAATATTTTTTAATTTTATACCGTTTTAATTTTTAATAGTTAAATTTATATTTGTTTTAATATAATAATAAATTTTAAAAAGTTGATTTTTTATATATGCTATATATATTTTTTTAAATTTAGTTATAATTTTACTTGTTATAATATTTTTAATACTAGAATTATATATTTTTTATATTTTTTAAATATATTAAAATAAATTAAAATATTGTTTAAGTAAATAAATATAAACTTATTTAAAAACTTTTATAATATTATTATTATTATATATTAAAAGCTGGCTAATATATTCTATAGTTTTTATAATATAATTATATATTTATATAGTTTATATATTGTTTATATTATAATTTTTTATTTTTTTTTTTTTGCTATATAAATAATATAATATTTATTCGGTATATTAAATATTATAAATTATTATACTTAATTAATATTTTCTTTTATTATCGCAAATAAAATAAGCGAATATTTATTTAATATTATGATTTTATTTAGTAGTCGATAATTTATTATTATTTAAAACACTAGTTTATTTTTTTTATTAACTAATTATTTTTTATTTTTTATTTTTAATATTAATATTATTAAATAACTATAAAATAAAAATAATTCTTTAATAAAATCTTTTGCTAAGTTTTTTTAAATATATTTTTATAAAGCATTTATTTTGTTTAAGCTTATATAATATACTTAATAAAGCTTTAGTTAATATTTTTTTTTAATTAAAATATAATAATTTTATAAACTATGCTTTAAAAGCTTTTTTTTTTTTTTTTTTAAAATAATTTATAATATCGGTAATATTTTTTTAATATATTTTTAATAATTTCTTTTACAATTTTATTTATTTTTTTAATTTATTATTTTAATTTTTATTTAATTGTTTTTACTTTTTATTAAATTATAAAATCGTTAAATATTAACTATAATATTTTTAAAATAATATTATATTTAAAAATATTAGCAATATTTAATATAATTTATTTTTTATATTTTTATATTAATATATTAAATAATATTATTTTTTTAAGTATACGTTTATTATTATAGTTAAAAATATTTTTATTAAATCTTTTGATTTTTTAAAATTTTTTTTTATATTTTTATAAAATAAAATCTCGTTTTATTATTTAAAATAATATATAATTCGCTTATGCTTTTAAGTCGATTAAAATTTTATATTTTTTTTTTAATATTCAAGCTTAATCTCGAATTAATTTTTATTTAAATTATATTATATTTTAAATAAAATTTTTAAATTATTAATTACTTGCTACTTTTTTAGCGAAAACTTTTTTTGTTTTTTAATTTTTTTATCGTATATATTATTTTTATAAATATTTAGTTTAATATTTTTTTTATATTTTAAATTATTAGCTTATGCTTAATAATATTATTATTTTAAAATAAATATTTTTTAAATAATTTTAGTTATATTATATATTATAGTTTTTTATTTTATATTTTATATATTAAATATTAAAATAATTATGCTTTTAATATTTAATAATATTTATAATTATTGTTTATATATTTTTTTGCTATTATTTTTTATATATAATTATTATTTATATTAAAAATCGTAAATTTTTTATTATTTTAATAATTAACTTATATTATATTTTTAAATTATATTTTATAAAAATTATTTATTATTATTTAAGCGATTTATTTTAAAAACTAAATATTTTTTAATTTGTTTTATAAATATAAATAATATTTATAAACTATATAATATGTTTATAATACTACGTTATATTTTAAATATTTAAATATTAAAAAATTGCTATTTTTTTTTATTATTATTTTATTGTAGTAATAACTTTTAATAATTAATTAAATAACTAGTTAAAATATATATATTATATTAGTTTTAGCTTTTATTAATAAAGCTTTATTATTTTATTATATTTTAAATAGTTTCGGCTATAGCTTATACTTATTTATTATTTTTAATTTTTTTAAAATAATTTTTTTTATTTTTTTTTATTTTTAAGTTTTATTTTCTAAAGTTTTATAAACTATTTTGCTTTTTTAAATACTCTTTAAAACTAATTATTTAAGCCATTTATATTTAATTTAATAATTATATTATTTATAATCGTAATTTTTTTTTTTTAAGCAAAATTTATTTTTAAATTATATTTTAAGCCTAGCTATAAAAATTTTTTTATAATTACTTAAATTTATCGTAAACGCTAATTTATTTTTATTATTAATTTTTTTATTTTAAATAAATTATTTTTTTAAATTATACGTTTAATAATTTTAATTATTCTTTAAATATATATATTTTTATTTTAAATATTATTTATATATTATTTTTTTTATATTATAGCAAATTAAATAATTTATTATATTAAATATAAAACTATATATTTAATTTAAAACAGCAACTTTATATTTTTAATTTAAAAAAATTTTATTTCGAGCGTTATTTTTTTATTTTTTATTTTTTTAAACTTTTATTATTTATATTTTCTTTTTCGGCTAAAAAATCTTTTTTTTTTAATAATCTTTTTTAATATTTTTTTTTTTAAAGCAGTATATTATTTAAAAATATTTTTTTTAACCGCAGTTAAAATATTTAACTTAGAATATATTTTTAAATAATTATTTTTTAACTTTATTAATTTGCTTAATTTTTTATTTTTTATTTTTTTAAAGATTTTTTTTTTTAATTTTAATAGTTTTTTTTTTTTAAAATATTTGTCGAATAATTGTCGGTTAATTATAATAGCTATATTAATATATTTATTAATTATTAATAGCTTATTTATTTTATATAATTTATTTTTAATTTACGTTTTTAATTCTTTATAAAATAAATAAAACAGCGCAGCTTTTAATAATTTTAAAATTGCTGCTAATTATTTAAACTTTATAATATATTTTGCTGTAGCTTTAGTTTACTTTAAGCAGTAAAACTATTTTTTAACATGTTTTACTTTTTTAATATTTTTAAATAATACTTTTATATATTTTTTAAATTTATTATAGCTAATAAAGATTTTTTAAGTTTTTTTTTTAATTTTATTTAATATTAAAGTTTTTAAAAAATCTTTTAATATTAATTAAAACTATTTAAATATTTTTTTTATTAAAAATTATAAAACAATTATAATTTTTTAATAATTAAAAATAATATTATTTAAATATTATTTTAAGTATAATTTAACTTAAATTAAAAATATATTAACGTTTATAAATTTATTATATAATTTTAATATTATAAGCTTAAAGCTTTTAATATTTAATAAATATAATATAATAATAACTTTTGTTAGCAATAATAAAAATAAATTATTTTTTTTTAATTGCTTATATAAAACTATTATTTTAAAAGCTAATATATTTATTTTTTATATAAGCTAAGTTTTTATTATTATAGCCTTTAATAATTAAAATATTATAAATATAAATATTAATTAATTAATTTATTTAAATATAATCGCTACTAGTTTAAGTGCAGTAATAATTAATATTATTATAATAAATGCTAATATTATTATTTTTATAACTATTAATACTATAATAACAAGTGCTGCTGTTGCTACTTTTATAATTATTAATATTTTTTGCAAAATTATTTTTAAAATAAATATTGCTAGCTTAAATAAAAGTGCTAGCGTTAGCGTTAATTTTTTTTTTTTTAATTTATTGCTTAAGCTTTTTTTACTTGTTTATATTATTATAATACTTTTTGCTAGCGTTAATAATTAGCTAGCTACAATTAAAATTTATAATTTAAATATATTAACACTTATTATTTACTAAAATATTTATAAAATTTATAAACTTATATTTTAACTTTATATTTTTAATAATATAATTTATTTAATTAGCTTAACTTATAAATTTAAATTATATTTCTTAAAATAATTATTTATAAATAAATTTATATTTTATTGTTTTATTAAATATTCTTATAATATTTTTGTTAGCAAATTTATTTCGTAGATTTTTTATTATATAATTTTTATATATTAATATTTATACCGTGCTAAATTTTATTAATTAAAAAACTATTAAAATATTATAAACTTTATATATACTTAAAAATATATATAATATACGCAAAAGTTTTTAATTTATAAATAATAATAAAATTAATAGCTATTAATTTATAAAAAAGATTTTTAAATATTTTTACTACTATACTAAATATATATTAAATATAATAATTATTTTTAAGTATTTAAAATATAAAATAAAATAAAAATTAAAAATTAATAGCTAAAAAATAAAACTAAAAAAATAACTAAATATAAAAAATTATAATTATTATATAAACATAGAAAATAAACCGTTTTTAGCGTAATAGCCTAAGATTAATAAAATTATTATCGACAGCATTAATTTTAAAACCGATAAAATTAATATTAATAATATTAATCTAAGTTAAATTAATAAAATTAATATTAACCGGAGCAACAAAGTTATATTAAGCCTTTATATATAATAAACAAGGCGTACAACCGGCGATAATAAAATAAACAAATATAAGAGGCGCAGCGCGCACTTGGCTTTTTTTTAAGCCACTTTTCTTTATAACAATATTTTATTTGCTAATAATATTTAAAGTTTTTTATAATTATAATAATTTTTATATTATTACCGAGAATAATTATAGGTTTTAAAATTAAAAGGTTTATTTTTTTTAAATAAACTTTTTAACTATTATACTTTTTTAACAGCTTTAATAAAAGCTATATATTTAGCTTTTAAAGTAAATAAAATAATTAAGCTAGCTTTTTTTAATTTTTAATTAATAACACTATTAATTATTATAATTATATAAGCTTAAGTGGATTTAATTATTATTAAATATTTAATATAATTATTATTACTTGTTAATAATAAATAATAATTTATAGGTTTAATATTATTAAAACGAAAATATATTACTAAGTTTTTAATACCTCGGAAATATTTAAAAAAACTTATGGCCGCTAAAAAATAGCTTTTATAAAAGCTTTAAAACTTTATAACAAGCCACTAATAAAAAAAAGCGATATTAAGTTTAAAAATCGTTATAAAATAATTAATAGTGCTAACTATTACTTAATAATACTAGTAGCTATTATAATTTAATAATTAGCTAAAGTTTTTTATTTTTATTATAAAAAACTAAATAAAAACTTTAATAAGCTTAATATTTTATAAGTTTAATTTAATTAAAACTTGTTTAATATATTAAAATTATTAAAAGTATAAAGTGCGATTTTTTTTATTTTTTTTAATTTTAACACTTAAAAACTAAGCGGCAAAGCTTTTATTTTTAATGCTAAAAATATTATTAATTTTTTTTTTTAATATCTTAATAAACTAACGGTTAAAGCCTATAAAAAAATAATTATTAATATAAATAACTATAAAAATCTTTAATTAAACATCGTAAAAAATAAAAACATTATTAATTAATAAACTAAACCTTAAGCTATTAAATAGCTTAAAGAGTTTAATTTATTATTATTTAAAAACTTGCTTTAATTTATATAGTGATTATAAAACTTATAGCACTTAAAGGGTTTTTGCGTTATAGCCGCAAAATATTACTAGCTTTAAAAAATCTAGGTTTTTTAAAAACTTTAATAAATATTTAAAAAGTAGTATATAAATAAATTTAATAAAGTTGCTATTAAAAAAAGCTTTTATAAAATTAATTTACTTGATTTTTTAATTATTAATAGTAGTAAGAGCTAATAATATTTATTATATTAAAAGTATTATTATAACAGCAAAAATATTATAATAATTTATTTTAAATTTTTATTTAAAGCTTTTAATAATAAATTTAAATTTAAACTTAATTATTTAGCTTAGTTTATTTAGTTTTTACTTTAATATAAAACGATTACTAATAAGTTTTTTTAATACGTGTTTTTAAAAAATAAATTTTAAAGCACTTAATTTAAATAATTAAATAAGTTTAGCTTTATTATTTTTTAGCTAATCTTTAGCTTTAAGTGTTTTTAAAGCTTATAAAAAAGTTTTAAACTTTTTTAAAGCAGCTATTATAATATAAATAATTTTTTAAACCGCATGATTTATATAAGTTAAGTTATTATTTATAAAAATATTAATTTTTATAAAGTTTTTAAAGTTTATATTTAAAAGTAAATTATCGATTTATTAATATTAATTCTTAAATTTTTATAATAACTAAAATAATTTTATTATAATATTAAGTTTATTTTATTATTTTAATAATAAATTTATTTTTTTTAAGCTTAACAGCTTAATAAAATTATTATTAATAATAAAAAAAAAATTGTTTTAATCGCTTTATATTTTTATTAATAATTAATGCTAAATATTCTTATTAAAGTTTTCTAGCTTTTTTATTTTTATAGCCTCGGTAGCAAAAATAGTTTTAATTATAAGCTTTTTTAATAACTTAACTATAATAGTTTATATAATTATTCGGCGGCTCTTAATATATATTAAATAAATTCTATAGTTAATTACTAATATTATTTACTTAAGCTTAACGCGTTTTACTAGCTTATAAAATTTAATATAAAATTTTAAAGCAATAATAACTATATAAAAAATTCTAGTAATAATATAACAAGTAAAATATAATTAATAAAAAGTAAATTTAAGCTTTAATACGTTTTATAATACTTAATATAAAATAATATCTTTATTTATAACTACGGTATAGTTAATTAAATCAACTATAAAAAACAAAAAATAACACTAAAAGTATAATAATAGCCTTAAGTTTTAAATAATAGTTTAAAGTCGATCAAGAATTACTTAAATAAATTTTTTTGCTAAGCTATTTTATTTATAAATATTAAGGCTAAATTTATTAAAAATAATATTTTTTAAGGCGAGCTAGCTTTAAAATAACTTATTAATAACTTTAAGTTTTTTATTATAATAAAAATAAGCAAGGTATTTTTTATAACGATTTTTTAAAATTTTAAAAACGTTTTTAATAGCAATAAATATAATGCTAGCTTTTTTATCCTTAAGCATTTTAATTTAGCAATAATAAGTGGTTTTATTAACTAAAATTAATATATAAAGCTTTTAATTAATAAAAAGTGGCTAAAAAATAAAAATATCGCTTGTTATAACGTTTAAAACTTGCTTAAAATAATTAACTTTTTTAAAAATATAGCGTTTAATAACTTTATTTAACGCGCATTTTTTATAATAAAAGTTTTTTTTATTAATAAAATTAAAGATTAATAATTTTTTAGCGATTTAAGCAGTTTTTTTTAATAGAAAAAAACTTATATAATTTAGTTTTTAATGTTATAATATAACTAATTTTATAAGTTTAATAAGTTGATTAATAAATTAGTTTAGTAATAATTATTATTAATTATTATTAAAAGTTTTTTTAAGATTAAATTTCTTTATAAAGACTTTTTTCTCGGCATTAATTAATAAGTTTTTAAGTTTATTTTCATTTTATAAAATATATAACTCAAAGATTATATAATTAATAATAATATTTAATAAAAGCTTTACTATAGTTTTTAGTGTTTATTTTTTTAATATAAAATAAAACTTTATATCTTTAAATTTTAAAGCAGCAATAAAAGTATTTTTATTATTATATAACTTTAGGCTTTTTATAATGCTTTAAAATTTAAAGTAAAAAGTTCTCGATATTATATTAATATTAAATTTTAAAATATATAATATATTTTAAAAAGTGATTATTTTAAAAATATTATTATTGTTAAACTTTTTTTTATAATATAAATAAAGTATTATAATATTTTTTTTTAAAGGTTATAATAAGCTATCGCTAATATTAATAATAAAATTTAATCGCTTAAGTTTTTTATAAATAATATAATTACTTTTGCTATTAAAAATATTATAAGTGCTTTTAATATTATATATTTAAAAGTTATTAGCAAGCTTATTTTTTTTTTTTTAATAAAATAAATAAAAAATATATATTTTATTAAAAAGTTCTTTAAAAAATTATTAATCACTTAAAAAATAACGTTATAAAAATTAATATTATTAATATTATCGTATAACTTTTTTTTCGTAGAAAGCTTAATAAAGTTTTTTTTATTATTATTACTTTTAGTTTTATTTAAGTTTTTATTGCTTTTTTTATTATTACTTTTAAAGTTTTTATTATTAGTTTAATTAACTTAATTATTAAGTTTTTTAAAAAAGTTGCTAAAAAACTTAAAGCAATAATAAGTGTTTTATAAAGCGTTTACTATAAAAAATTTTATTATAAACTTAATATTTTAGTTATTAAGTTTAATTAAATATATAGTTTATTATATTTAGTTTATTTATTTTAAGTAAATATTTTTTAATGCGCGAAAATAATTATTATATTAATTAATTATATTAATTTAAATGCTTTTTTTTTAAAGTTATAAAACTATAAAATAAAATTAAACATTTAGTTTATTAAGTTAATTTACTTTAAAAAGTTTTAAAGCGTGAAATTTATAGTATAAAAGATTTTTAGCGGTATTATTATTTAATTTATAAAGCTTTTATAAAAGCTTAAAAGCTTTTATAAAGTTATTTAAGTAAATAATATTGCCGCAAAAAACTTTTATAAAGTTTTTTTAAATAAAAAATAATATTATAGCTTGTTTACTATTTTACCGATAATTAATAAAATTAAAATTAATAATAAATTAAAAAAAAAAAAGGTTTTAAATATAATATTTAAAGTTTAAATCTAAGAGTCGTAGTTATTTAAACCGGTTAATTTTTAAGATTTAAAAAAAGTGTATACTTTTTTAATAAGTTCGCAAGTGATTATTCCGGCAATAATATCGGGGTTATTATATTAAACTTACTTTATAAACAACTCTTATAAAAAGTTAAATATATAATTAGCTTTTATTATTAATATAAATTATAAAGCGAGATTTTGCTTTAATAGCAATAATTTTTATAATAATTATAATATATTAATATTTTATTATATAAGCTGCTAAATATTTTAAATTAATTTATTTAAAGTAAATTATTATATTTTTTAATAATAATATTTAATAATATATTAATTATTAAATTAATTATTAAAGTTTATTTTAATAATATTAGCGTTAACGTTTATAATAATTGTTTAAAGCTAATAATAATACTAAAAAAAGTTTAAAAAAATATATAAAAGCTAACAACAAGGTTATAATAATTAATAATATAAATATAATGCTTAACTATTAATAGCGTAGCAAGCTATAAAAAAATATTAAACCGCGGGAAAACTCTAAGCTTATAATTTATTAAAAATAAATCTGCAGTAATAAATTATATAAACATTATTATATAAAATAATATTTAATAAGCTATAATAAAATATAAAGCTATTTATAAAAGTTTAAATTATTAAATAAATATATAAAAAATAACTAAATATATTAATTAACTTAATAAAAAAAAAAATTTAAGCTATATAAATATAAGTATTTATAAAACTATTTATACTTATAAATATATTATAAAAAGTGAATTATAATAAAAAATTTTTTTTAAAGAATTTTTATAGTGAATATAATTACCGGTATATTTTTTTTAAAATAATAAACATAAAATAGTTTTTATTAAAATAATGTTTATTTAAAATAAACGTAAAGTAAGCTTTACTAAAATATATTTTATTTAAAATAATATAGCTATTAAAGCTTATTAAGTGCGCTAATTAAAAAGTCCGCGCTAATAAAGTATATAATAATAGGTTAATTTATATATATTAATTAATAACTCTAGGGTAACTTTTATTAAAGTAGTATATGCTATTTTTTAATAAAGTAACACCGATAAAGTAGCTTTTATTAAAGTAGCGCATGCATTATTTTTTATAAAGTAGGCTACACAATTAATTAATACACTGCACTATACTTTATATTTTATTAATTAATAGTGCATGCACCCCTGCAACACTCTTAATTAATTAATTAATTTTAATAAGCTTATTTTAAAAAAATCGTTATAAAATTTATTTTTATTTTTATTAAAAATTTATTTTTATTAAATATTATATTTTTAATAATAATTATTTTATTTTCTCGAGAAAACTATATTTTATAAGTATTAATAAATTAATAACTTATTAAATACTTTATTTAAGCTTTAAAATTAAGTTTTTAACGCTTTTTTTTTTTTAATTTAGCTTTAATGATTATAGTAAACGCTATATACTTATATATTTATAAATAAAAAATATTAAGTGTTCGTTTATAGCTTATTATACTTTATAAATTATTAAAATATAAATAAAATTTTTTATAAAAAACTTGTTAATAGTTAATTTTTTTTAGCGTATAATTATATAAATATATTATTGTTTTTATTATTTTTAGTTATAAAAAAAAAAAAAGCCTGTATTTATTATATATTAAGCTCGCTCGATATTTAATAATATATTTTATTTTTTTTGCTACTTTATTAAAATTTTAAGTATATAATAAAAAGATTTTAAATTTAATTTTATATTTTTTTTAAATAACTTTAAATAAATAAATCGTTTTATTTTTATTGCCGGTAAACTTATTATTATATTTTATAACTTTTATTTTAGCTTTATAATAAAAGTTAAAGTATTATATATAATATTTAAAAGTTTTTTATAATATATTAAAACGCTTATTACTTAAATAATAATTTTATATATATTTAAAATATTAATTAATTATTAATATAACTCTTTAAAACTTTTTATTTTTTTTAATAAGCTTGTCGAACTTATAAAAGTTTATTATAAGTTTAATATTTGCTTTAAAAACTTTAATGCAAGCGTTTCGTATTATTTTATAATATGTTTTTATTTTATTATATATTATATATTTTATAATTTTAATCTTATTATTATTACGAAGTGCACTTTATTAATAGTCGCAAAATAAGCTTAAAGAAAACGTTTTATAGTTTTTATTAAATAATCGGTTAAGCGTTAATGCTCTTTTAAAGAAAATCACGTAATATAAATTTATAAGATTTTTATAATTTATAAATTTATTAAATTTAATAAATCTAGAGGGTTTTAGCACTAAAAAGTGCTTTATTTTTTATGTTTATATAATAATTATGATTTTTTATATTTAATTATTTTTTTAGTTTCGCTTTTTAGTTATTAATTTTTAATTTTTATTTTACTTTATATTTTAAACACTTAAAAGCGATTATTATATTTAACGCGCACTTAATATAATAATAAAAGTATTTAAAAACTTTTTTTATAAATTAATAGCTATTAGTTTTATTATTATTTATAAATTAAAAACCTTTGCGTATATTATATATATTTTATAAATATATATAAAGTTTATAATATTTTAATAGTTTTTTAATTAATAAAACTTAGTATAATATAAATATTAATATATAAAAACTATATAATAAAAAGTTTACGAGATAAATTTGCTAATAAAAATATTACGAAAATATTTAATAAAATAATAAAATATAAATTTATTTATAAATAATTATTTTAAAAAATATAACTTAAACTTATAAATTAAGCTAATTAAATAAATTATATTATTAAAAATATAAAATTAAAATATAAGTTTATAAATTTTATAAATATTTTAATAAATAATAAATATTAATATATTTAAATAATAAACTTTAGTTGCAGTTAATTAATTATTAACGCTAGCAAAAAATATTATAATAATATAAACAAGTAAAAAAAACTTAAGCAATAAATTAAAAAAAAAAAAATTAATGCTAACGCTAGCACTTTTATTTAAGCTAGTAATACTTGTTTTAAAAATAGCTTTATAAAAAATATTAATAATTATAAAAATAACGACAGTAATACTTATTATTATAGCATTAATAGCTGTAAAAATAATAATATTAGCACTTATTATAATAATATTAATTACTACTACACTTAAACTAGTAATAATTATATTTAAACAAGTTAATTAATTAATATTTATATTTATAATATTTTAATTATTAAAGGCTATAATAATAAAAACTTAATTTATATTAAAAATAAATATATTAGTTTTTAAAACAATAGTTTTATAAAAACAACTAAAAAAAAATAATTTATTTTTATTATTATTAATAAAAGTTATTATTATATTATATTTATTAAATATTAAAAGCTTTAAG